>JAOYMO020047301.1:0-11838 GCA_025802455.2 Iodosphaeria phyllophila
TGTACAAGCACACTGGCGACATCAGCAAGGAGTCCTTAATCGGTCACTGGCCTAGCTATCGCGAAAAAATGGGCCCGTCAAATAAACACGCCTCGGTCATATCATCAAACGACAAAGCGTCTCTACGGCGCATGTTGAAGACACGCGGTGCGCCGCGGTTCATGCAGCTGTGGCTTTGCTTAAAACGAGCTATGCTACAGCAGTATCGCACTAAGGCAGCATTCTATTTCGAATCTGCACTCTCGATACTGGCTGGCGGTCTCCTGGGCCTCGCACAAAACAGCAGACAGGGAGTCCTGTTCATTGGGACGTACAAGGAGCCATTTAACGTCTTATCGATCGCAATGGACGTCAGCAGCGTCCCAGAACTCTCCCTCCTGATCGTGATCGCTGTCGGTCTGATTTCGGGCGCGCCTGGCGTCAAGACATTCTCCGAAGAGATGCTCCTGCAGCGACGCGAGGCCGAGGCAGGACACTCTCGCGTCGCATACTTCATCGCCAAGATGGCGTCAGTCCTGCCGCGCATGATACTCAATTGCCTCCACTTCTCTGTCCCGCTGTTCCTGCTCTCAGTGCCCGTCATCAGCTGGAGTATTGCCTTCCTGGCCAACCTGCTGTACTTCTACTGCATCTACGGGCTGTCCAACATTGTCAGCATGATTATCCGTCGCGAGGACGCGCCGCTGATATCCACGATGATCTCACTGATCACGGGTATTCTGTGCGGCGCGTCGCCGCCTCTCGCGAAGGTCGCGTCGTGGCACCTGGAGTGGTTATGGAGGGCGTCGCCGGCTACCTGGTTCGCCGAGATATATTTCGGACAGATGGTGAGCCCCTTTACATATCTGTACGACACGGAGCTGGCATCGACGGCTACTGGCTACTCGCTCGATGCGCTGGGCCGGAACTTGGGCATTTTGTTTTTGATCGGGACGATTTATCGCATATTGGCTTACATAGGGTTGCTTGGAGGGACGCGACTAAGAATATAAAACAGCGTTGCTGCCAACATGTCATTTGTATATATGAGGTTAGGCTCATGGTCTTGTGGAAGGTGATCAGGAAATAATGGGACGGGTCATGTAAAATTATAGTATATGGCTCATGGGATATGAGAGTGTATATGGATGGGGCAGCGGGATTTAGCATAAGGAGTTGGGCGATCTACCATGAATCATAGAGGAAGAATCATACTTCTTATTAATACAGAATATCCGGGTGTTCCTGAAAGATCGACAAAACGATGAAGGGTGATGCATCTACTAGTATCGATATGTGTCTTTGGGAAGACTTACTGGGATCTCGAGAAATGCGAATGAATGCCTGCGGATTGCCGTCGTCATGGAAATGAAATGCGTGATGCTACCTGTGGATAAGGTTTATGGAATCACGAAGATAGTTCTCTTTTGTTGAAGGCGGAAGAGAACTTGTGGCATGATTGTCAGCTCCGCAGTCCATTGCTAACCTAGAAAGACACGGTTATAGGTCGAATCGAGGCTAGCGACTGGCTCGTTTGTGGGAGGGAGCGGGGGCATTTTGAATCCACGCTTTAATCGGTTAGGGTCGATAACACACACTATTTCGAGATATCAGCACTGGATTCAGGTGCGTGATACCGATATTGATCAACTATCCCCTGAACTGCGGATGGACTTCGGGAGATTCAGATCCGGAAGTTCCGAAGTTCATCCACAGTCTGGGATAAAAGAGGGTCACAAACCACATCACACATGACTCACGGTGGGCATATGACTTGGGAGCAACTTCATTCTGAACATACTGGTAATCACGTGCTGATAGAAGCTTGGAGTATGTAGATGTACAATTATAACTAGTACTTTAATGTGATCCGTTCCCTGCCAAATGCTAAGGAGACGGTCCAGTCTGTTTCGTGTGGACAGATTCGTAGATGGACATACCACAGTATTACTGGCAGGTAGAAAAGCGGGAGGCACTCAAACTGTAGCCTCATAGGGCAGGGATGCGGGCAAAGTGCTAGGCTGTTGTGTTTTTGTGGTCGCTCCTTCATGCCGTGCGCAGTATCCATCAACCCCGCAACAGAGCCACTCCAACGCGTTCTGGATGATTTTCGATGATGGTACGGAGTACATGTTGCTTGCAGACTCTTTTCTTAGCTTCCAGTTGGGACATTTTCACCCAGTTAACTGAAACAAAGAAACTCGATGACACAACGCACAACATTTCCTGACAGTCAATCCTCAATCCTCATTCCTCCTCCAACTGTCACGGTGTGCTCGGGAATTGGTCACGTTCAGGGATTACCCATCGTGCAGATTGTGCTAGGGATTATCCCTGTCGACATCGAGGGGTAATAAGCACGAACTTAACCTAATCGGGAGGCGGAACTAACCGAGAAGAGAAGCAAATCTTGCGAAAAGCAAGGCAGTCCACCGCGATTCACACACTTGGACCAACGATTGCCAACCCCACCATGTTCACCGCCAACACTTTCGGCTGCAACAACAGTGCATGAGCTGATCTCCGTCCATGTGAGAGTGAGCGGTGAATCGCTTCCTTGTGAACTTCCGCCGGCAGAATAGTCTCGTCTCTACTCCAGTAACCATCACGAAGAGTCTTGCGCCATCCATTACAATCGTATCCAAAGTTCATCAGAGACAGCAATTGCACGATCGGAAAGGGGCGCGCGACAAAGACGTCCAAGATGGGGCGGACCACCAACCCGGTCATCGCCCAGTACTTCGAGCGAGGACGAAAACTGCAGGACCATAGCAATCGCTATGAACAGCACTGCAAACTATGCGGCAAGGTGTTTGCGAAGGGTCGTCATGAAGCAATGCGGAACCACATTAGCAAGGAATGTCCCGGCTTGTCACAAGAGGGTCGCGTCAATGCTTGCTTGAGTTTTGCTGGGTTGAAAAACGGGGCAGGAATTGCGAACCAGACCCCGAGAAGCGTCGGTCGAGCCGCTGGTAAGGCGCAGAATGGATTGACAGCGCGAGCCCGGAGGATGACGGCGCCGGAGTCTGCTCAAGGCCTTGTCCATCCGGATCATAACGGTGACACTAGCGTCACAGGTGAGTCGATGGCGGCGAACCCTAACAATGCGGAAGCGAACTGGTCTCCGCTCGAGACCTTGGCAGAGGTGTCACGTCGCGTGTACGATCAGGGTGAGACGCGTGAAGATCAGAAACCGAACCAACAAGGAGGTCACAATGGACATCTTGCCCAGCACGCGAATTCAGCCATTGCCCATATGAGTGGTATGGATCACGGCCAACCGGTGATGGCAGCAGCTGTGATGGCAGCGGCTGTGACCGCACCCGCGGACGCGGATCATATGGATCTAGACAACAACTCAAATAACATGGTCAATGCTCATGGCACTCTTCGGCTGGAGGAACAGTATGACCTAAACAATCCGCCGCTGAGTTTCGAGCAACGAGTTCAACGCCGTGCAATAGACCGTCAACAGCAAATGATAGATCAGCAACTCCACCACCTGTATGATCCCAACATAACAGCGGCTGATGGTCCCAGCACGCCTGACACTTCTGTGGCGGGCCCTGCCATTCCTCAAATGGTGCTGGATCCTCAACTCCGGGAGTTGGCCGTTAAAGCTGCTCATGAAGTCATCATGACCGGCACATCATCTGCTGCGGCAAAGGCAGAAATCCAGGCCGAGGTTGGCGGACAGCAGCAACCAGAAGGCCATCAACAGGTTGTGCAGGAAGCAATGCATGCAGCCATGCACCAGGATCTGCATCAGGATATGCACCAAAATGTTCATCTGAATGTTCACCAGAATGTCCATCCGGGTGAACATCATCATGATCATCATGATCATCATCAGGAGCATCATCATGAGCTCCACCAAGAGCATCAGCATCAGCATCAGAACCCACATCACCCTCATAATAATATGCTCCAAGATAGCCACTACGGCAGCCCTGTTGAAGCGCACCATAATCATAGCCATGAAGTAGATGACATGATCGACTACTCTGAGGCTGCCCCGCCAACAGAATCAAACTCATTCCCTTCTGCCTCAACACCTACGCCTGCACCTAGCTCATTGGCTGATGCTGCGAGACCTGTATCTGCCCATAGCAACGGCGAACCAGCGTCCTCGTCCGGCCACGAAACAACGTCCTTTAATCCCAATACTGTCCAAGATCATATTGTCCAAGATCCGGCCGTGGTCAGCAGCCAAAACCAACAGCAATCGAACCCGCCCCGTGGAGGCGTTCGCATGGATACGAGCCCCGGTGGCACTCGCACAAAGAATTCCCGCGCCAAGTTTGAGCCGCCTAGGCGTGAGCAGGTGTCCGAAATGCGCAGACTTGGTGCCTGCATGCGATGCCGCATCCTGCGCAAGACTTGTTCCCCGGGCATCCCTTGCGACCAGTGCCGTAAGATTCTCGCCCCTCGTGTCTGGCGTACTACCTGTACCCGGGCCAAGATGGCCGATGAGTTCAAGCTCTACTCCGCTGGCGTGCAGGTTGTCATGGCCCAGAGAAATGCCAACAGGCTCAAGGAACAGCACGAGCTGGCTTCCTCTGGCGCCGTCATCGAAGCCTATCACTTCCCCGAGGCCGGTCTCAAAATGGTTCTACCAGTACTCCAGTTTAAGTCGGACTCTGCTGCACCTTCACTCACCAACATTGCCATGATCGACGATGGCCCGGGAGACTTGTCAGGCGCTGGGGATGTTGCGACCAAGGTGGAAGCTTACATGGATATCCTCTTCCCAGAGCTTATTAATCGCGAATCTTCCGACAAGATGCGCGTCATTCTCAAATACGCTAGTGGTGCCGTCCGCGGGACTCCGGCTGAAGGAGAAGACGAGCTACTCCGCCGTTCTTTGAAGCTCTGGGGCCTCGTCGAACTTATGGACCGTGAGCGGCAGTGGATTTTCCTGGCCAAGGACAAAGAATCCGACACGGAAGGCGTCTACATCAAAGAGGACCAAGGCGACCTGTACACCCGGCTCTGCACGCAGGTGACCGCCGGTGCCGAGCGCAAAGCCGAGAATATCTGTAGACTCCTGCTCAGCGGTGTCCAGCGCATGTTGGCTGATGCCAAGACCCGCCCTGGCTTCCCGCTGTTCCTCGCCTGCATCACCCTGCTGAACTGCATCGAGAAGACCACCTGGGCCTTCAAGGCCTGGGAGGGCGAGGCTCTGTATCCGCAGTGGCCTCTGGAGAAGATCCCTCGAGATTTCTACAACCAGGGCGCTGACATCTGCGGGATGCTCAAGATGCTGTTCGATATCCGCCGCGTATCACCTAAGATCAAGGTCAAGGGGCCCAATGAGCCGGTTTTCGCCACGGCCGATGAGCCTGAGGTTGTGCAGAAGTTCTTTCAGGATCTAAAGGTTACCCGTAAGTAGTAGTACCAGTGGTTGTTGTTGTTGATGTTGTTGATGCTAATGTCCATGCAACAGGCGAGTTTCTCAAGGATTGTCACGACGGCTTTCATTTTGACCAGTCCAACTCGAGATCGATTGAGTTTATCTTTTGTTCGACGCTTTTGATGCCATAGTAAGGCCTCCTCGTCAATATTTTCTAATCCCGGTATTCTTGTTACCTGGTATCTCTATCGACCCTCTCCGTGTCCGATGGGACGGTGGGGATACATTGTTACCACGCAAGCTCATAGAGCATGATTCCTCTTCTCTGTCCATCATGCGCAATCTTTCATGCCACCCGCGACATGGTCTTGTTGTCAAGGACTTTCGGTGGTCAATTCATCTGCTTGGCGGTTTGGCCGAGATCATTACAAATCAACGCACTACATAACGAAACCTTTCTGTTCTCACGATTTTACATGAGATTACACGATGCCCCCACGATACCCACACACACAACCCCCATACATACCCACCCAAACACATGACGAATACGTACGGAATAATACCCTCCGGTGCACGAAACTGCGGATTATAGAGGATGACATTAGGGCGAATACCTAGGCGTTCAACGGCGGAAAACTGCTCTTTTCGTTCTTTCGTTTCTCTTCTTTGCTTGTCCCTTTTCATGGTCCATCGAATGGCATATGGACAGGCGCAGCTCTTCTTAATACGTGTGTGATTTTTCGACGGCGAAAATCGGACTCGTGGCCTTAATTGTGCACTCAATCGTTTCACTGGACGACTGCGGGTATTTCCGGCTGAGCTTTTGCCATGTCTAGCACTATCGACAACGACACGTACATGCACGCATGAATGGACGGCTTGGTCAGCGACGATTTCGGATCAGGCAGTAACCCGGTCTTCTTGTCTTGCAGTGAAGCCGGCTCTCTATCCCGGTGTCTACTTGATGGGGTTAGCATTCCCAACCAGCGGGCCCTTTCTTTCCGTACCATCCACCGCATCCCCCCGTCCACCTGCGCGCGCGCACCCACATCCATCTGGAAAGACAAGAACCCGCTAGCCATCTTCTTCGTCCTTCCTTCCGCACCAGCGCGCTGGGCTATCACCTCCTTCCTTCCCCCTCTTCACCATCAGCTTCCTTCCTGCATTTTTCGGCGCTAGGGCGTGCTTTGATCCGGTTGTGTTGCGGTTAGTTGGGCTTTCTGGCAATTCTGTGGACACCCCGAGGAACGGCAGGGGTTCATTCACGTACATATGCGTCTCGATGGTGGATTACCTTGCACGGGAAGGTGGGGTTAGGGGAGGAAACGAGAAGGAGGGGGTGCGGGCAGGAAGTGTTGGGACTATGCTAGGCTGGGTATGATGTGAGCTTTGCTTCAAAGAAGGCCTGTTCCGACTTGTTCTGATGCGATTGTTTTGTGCTTGTGTTTGTGTGTGTGTGTGTGTGTGTGTGTGTGTGTGTGTGTGTTTGTGTCTATATGTGTGTGGGTGTGGTGGAGTGGTAAGGTCGTGGTGTTGATGAACTGGTACGGTATGTGCAGTGGAAAGAAAGCTCTTCCAGGCCCAGCCACAAACACGGTATCAGATCCCGTGTTGGTCAGGAAGGGTTTTCTAGAGGATGCGTCGATGAACCCAGCTCCAGAAGGCTGCTTGCTGTGTACAATTCGCTCGTGGAATACAACCGTACATGTAACGTACGTACGTACACATCTACAATGATCAGTGTTGTAAATGTAAATCCATATCAACATACCACCACCGCTAAACAAAATAGCCCTAGAATCAATCAATCAACACGCTTCTTCCCTTCCCCCCTCACTCTCGCTCTGGCTGCTCACACCCTCTATTACTCCAACACGCTCCTCCCACACTGACTGCCCCCTTTCCCCCCACCGCCCCGCCTGGAAGACGACATGCCGAACAACACCCCGTTCCGTTTCAAGAGCGAGCCCAGCGCCCTCTTCCCCTGTCCCTGTCCCTGTCCCTGTCCCTGTCCCTGTCCCTGTCCCTGTCCCTGTCCGCGTCCGCTCTTACCGGACGATGACGGAGATTCGGCCGACTTCCTGGCTTCAGAGCCGTGCGCTTTTTTCGCGGATGCGGGCGCCGCTGTATCGGTGGAGCTGGTAGAACTGTCGTTATTGACGGCTGTGATGGTATTTGTGTTTGTGTTGGTGCTTCTGTTTGTGTTTGTGCTTGTGCGGGCAGTGGTACTGGTGTTGTTCTCGTCTGGATGTGATGGTTGCAGATGTGGATATGGATATGGAGTCGGAGGACCCGCACCACGGCGATCCATCTGCGCAGCAAAACCGACGTGATCCCCATCCTGGGATCTTCTCTGATTGTTGCGGCCCAGCCAGCTCTGCCTCGACTGTAGAGCCGCAGATTTGCCCTTCTCATCCGGTGCTACCGCACGGGTAGTGTTTCCCTCATATTTTGGTTTTTCCTTCCCCGTCCCCTTTTCTTTCTCTTTTTCTTTCCCCCTCTCTTTGTCCTTGTCCTTCTCTTTATCCCCCACCCCATCCTTCCTCAACCAAGCCCTCCCCACATCTCTCAACATAACCCCCAACCTGCTCTCCCTCCTGTCCTTCCCACCTTCCCCCTCTCCCTCCCCTGCCAGGCCATTCCATCGCAGCCCCGCAGACCCAGTCTCCTAGCCCGTCTGCGTGCGCTCCAGCTGGCCCTGGCCCTGACCCACCCCCTTCGTATGACTCCTCGCCCTCCTAAAACACGTAAAAGTATTCCTCCGCGCATCTCTCAACCTCTTGAGCACATCCCGCATGCCGGGCAACTCCGCCTGCAGACTCCCCCTCGCATTATCATCCGTACGCTGGTCCAGCAGGGCGTAGATCTCGCTCTGCAGGGCGCTGGCGCGCTCGCTCGTATACTGGGCGAGGGTCTGGGCGACGAACTCGACGTCGAGGGTAGCCTGCATGAGGGCGTCGAGATCGTAGCGGGGGCGGAGGGTCTTGAGGGCGTCGAGGAGCTCGCGGGACAGCTGCTCGAGGAGATAGGAGAGCACCTGGGCGGTCAGGCTGGAGGCGACGGTGGAGACCTGGGAGTGGACGATGACGAGGGTGAGGAGGGCCTCGTAGATGTACGGGCGGACCTCGGAGGGTTTGGTGGCGCCGGGGGCGGAAGGGGTGCCCCAGGACGGGTCGGAGAGGCCCGTGCGGATGGTGTGACGGAGGGATTCGATGGATGGGCGGGTGTAGGTCTGGAAGAGGCGGGCATCGATCTGGGCGAGCACGTCGCGGATCGTTTTGGATTCGTCCGTGAGTTTGACCGAGAAGGCGTTCTCGAATTGGCTGTTGAGGTTGGGGACGACTTGCGAGCGCAGCGCTTGCAGGTTGCTGAGGGTCAGCAGCATGCGCACGTTGCGGTCGCCCGCGTCCAGGGTTTTGATCTTGACGCTGAGGAGGGAAGTACGTTCAGCGCCGACCATGCCTATACCTATGCCTATGCCTATGCTTGCGCTGCCACTAGTAATAGAAGAAGAGGATGCCGACGTTGGGGCCGTGTTCACTGGGGCATCGATTTCCGTAGTCCACTGATCATCCGTCTTCTTGATGGAGCGTTCGGCGTTCTCCACCATCCCGCTGAGTGCCTTGTACAGCGTGGTGACGTACTGGCTGCGCACCATCTGGAGCAGTTTGGCCGGCGGAGGCAAGACGATATCGATATTCATATCACCCCCATCTCCGCCCACGCCACCAACACCACCACCAGCAGATTTAGTCGTGGCTTCAGATACATACAATATTTTCTGCATGCCCGTGAGCAGGGCGCCCTCGAAGGCGGCGAAGCTAGCAGGCATGCGGGTGACGTCGGCGCCCAGGTCACGTGACCGCTGCCAGTCCTCGACGTACTTGATGTTCTCGGCGTCCTTGTTCCAGGCGGCGCAGATGGCGGTCACGCAGCGTTCGCGCGATGCCGTCACTAGTACCTTCAGCATCTCTACCTGCTTGCCGTCGCCCTGGGCAACGGGGGACACGCCGGCCATTTCCGAGGCGCCCGAGCCGATAAGGGCCAGCATTTTGGACAGGTAGTGCACGCCGCTGACAGAGTTGGAGTGGGGGGGCCAGAACGCCAGTTTCTCCCAGTGCTCGCCGCGTTTGGGCGACGGAGGCGGTGGGTTGTTGGCGTCCAGGTTCAATCGAGGATCTAGCAAGCTGTTGTTGGACTGGGCTGATAGGGGGGACATGATGGGCGTGTTGGGGGAAACGGGTAAAGGGGAGAAGAGCAGAGAGATGTCTTCTGGAGGCGGGCCGGCGAAAAACTCCAAGACATGGAGACGGATCATGTCAACAAGTTCCACAACCCCCTTCTTGAGATCCAGAATCCCCTGTTCTGGCAGTCGGTGGTGCTCCCGTGACTCGCCGTTGTAGCCGATAGGCAGACTCTTTTGGGTGGTGCCCGTCATGAAACCTTCAATGGTCTGCCAGAAATCCACAACCTCGCCCAAGATTCCCTGATTCCTAGACAGCAGCGAGCTCAAAAAAGTCATCATCTTCTCCCACAGCTCAATCACATCAGCCGAATCAATGCTGGACGGTTTGTAGGCCGACTGGCGTCCCAGGGCCCGTAGATGCGATGCCACGGCCTGGGAAGTCGGCTTCTCGCCATTGGCCAGACGCCGTCGCAGCACCTCAATCTCGACCTTGGCGCGATCAGCCGTGGAGGAGATCTTACCCTTGAGATAATCATAGCGGCTCAGGAGCCACAGCCAAATGGGATTGTCGTCGACACCGAGCTCGAACAACAAGCCGATGGTCTCCATGTGCTGGTCCTGGGGCCGGCCAGCTACGTTCTCGGACTTATTAAAGGCATTGTGAACGGTGGTGAGTCTCCGCCACTGCTCGCGCTTGAAGATCTGGATCTGCTCGTCTACATCATGCCACATGCGCGCCGCCAGCAGCATCTGATAAGCCTGGGTCTCACTGGGCGGCGTTGTCCCTAGATCCCGGAGCAGCTTGCGGGCCTCGTCAGCGAATCGACGTGTTCTCGTATACTCCTCCACCAATGTCTCATGGTCCTTGCGCTTGATGCTGTCGGCTAGATTAGAACTGGCCTCGACAACTTCCCTGTACCGATCCAGCGACGTCTGCACCGTCTTGAGCTTCTCCTCCCGATCCCTCCCGCCCAGCGCAGGTCCCCACACATCCTCCGCCTTAGCCGAGACCTCCAGCAACGGCGTCTTGATCCCCATAACGCCGTAGTCGCTCTCCTTGACCAGGGCGTTCTTCTTCCTGCGCGCGTCCTCCCCTTGTGAACCAGGAGCCGTCGCCACCGCCAATAGAGGTTTCACGCCCAGGGCCGCGCCGCCCGCACTGCTGCTCCGGAAGCTGTTTCTGCTCGCATGTCGGGAATGCGACCTGGACCGATCCTGCTGCTGCTGCGGCAACGCAGGCTCGGCCCCACGATACTTCATCTCCCTGTAGACATTGTCAATAGTGGCCTTGGCGCGGACAAAGCGCTCGAAGTTTGACTCCACCAGCACCTTCAGCGACGCCGATTTCTGGTCGATCGACTGGCTCAGCGTGTCGAGCCCAGCCTCCAGGGCCCGCGTGTCGTCCCGCGAGTGCAGCTGCGACAGGAACAACGCCGGCGAGAAGTTGGTCGACGACAGCAGGAACTTGGTCCGTAGTTTGGGGTCGTCCTGCACGGGCACGCCCAGCTGCTTCAATACGCTGACTACGCTTTCCACGCCGCCCAGAGGGTCGGGCTCGTCGCGATGCACTAGGTTACTACCACTACCACTGCCGCTGGTGCTATTGCTGCCACCTACGCCGGCGGGGGAGTCGCTCACGAAGGCGCTACTGGCGCGGTGGCTGACGGCGCGCTCAAGGGCCTGGTATCTCGATTTACGACGGTGGAGCTTGGTCTTGGATTTCTTCTGGCTGTTGTTGTTGTTGTTGTTGTTGTTGTTGTTGTTGTTGTCTTCGCTATCGGAGGCGTCGCTGGTGTTCTTTTCCGACGGCCATTCGAGCGGGGTGGAAGATTGTAGACCGTAGAATTCGAGGACGCTGCGGTGGAGGCTGGGAGTTGCCATGGTGGTAGTGGTGGTGGTGGTAGTGGTGGTGGTGATGGTGGCGATGATGTTTCCAGTCTTTGGGTTTGGTGGTTGAGACCTTGAATGGGGTCCTAGCCTAACCTTAGAGGGAGAAGCATGGTCATGGTTGTTGATATGGGCTAGCTAAGCCGTCGGTAAGGCTCTCTCGTATAGATTGACAGAAAAGCCAGTGAATGCTGCGTCTACGCGGCTCCAGGCTGCGGTGAATCGTGTGGTGATCACTGATGTTGATAATCCGTGTCTCTGAGGCTCGAACCAATCGTCGCCAAATTGGCATGACATGATGGCTGCTCCCGTGAACCGTCGGAACCCCTTGTCCAACTGCACGACAGCAGCACGCCGATACCGAATCCCATTTCTTCTGCCCATGCACAAAATCCTATGCACAAAGCCCCACGAGCATCCGACGGACTGA
>JAOYMO020047384.1:0-11831 GCA_025802455.2 Iodosphaeria phyllophila
ACCGAGATGAACATAACCGTCGCAGACTGCTTACACCACCTCCGCTCTTACGATGCCCCCTTTTTATTGGGAATCTCCCAATCAAACCTGAAGGTATCACAACTCAACCATCCCACTCCACGGCAGTAAACTCGTTTCTACAGTCGTCTCGACTTTCACCTCCTACTTCATCCATTTTTGGCCTATGTACTTCCCTGGCACCAAGCTCTCTCCGCCTCTGCCGACCTTTGACGGACGAGCCGTGTGCTATCCTACAGTGCAGAATCTTCGAGACTACATGAGCTGGCGCCAAGTAGACTGTGAGTGTTACCTGGCTTCCTCACGCGAACTTTAAGAAACGAGACCGTGAGAATGGCTAGGCTCATGTCACAAGGTCACATCAACAATCTCTACAACACGACTTTCTGGTGTCTGATCCAGCTCGGTGGGATGAGCGCGACAGAAGCGGAAAATGAACTTTCCGTCAGTCTCCTCATATCCTGAGAAGCATCGGCGTAATATCAGCTGACGTACAATCAGGGAACGGTATCGTCTGATAAGCAAGAGATACTCATGTCGAGGTTCGAGATCAATTACAATGGCGAGCCAGAGATTTACAAGAAGGGTACGGTCCTGTACCGGGATGTATGTGCGCTTCTGTCGTCCATCCTTATTGCGGCAATGCTAATAACAAATAGTACGAGTTGGTGGATATTGGGGAGCAGAATGCAAAAGCCGAGCAAAACCCTGGAGCAGACGCAGAAGACGCAAAACAGAGGGCCAAGTTACGAGTTATGGTTGCCCATGTGGATATTATCAAAGACGACTTTTGGAACCGGAGGCCATGGCTGCTCTCGGATAAACCAGGAAAGATCCCCAAGCCGACATGATAATGAAGTGTCAGACCTCGTTTTTGTGTGGTGAGAATCCTACAGATGAGTGACTCCGTGGTGAGCGTGATATGAGCTCAGAATTCGTGACCTGGTGGTTTGTCATACATTTTTAGACCCCGAAATATGGATTTCTATTATGTATCAGCTAACCCCTTGGATATTCTCCGTTTCCGTCTCTCTTCCTTGCGCGCTCTCCTCTCTGCTCGGCGAGCCTTGCGCTGTTCTCTCGTCTCTCCAGCCTTTAGCGCCTCCTTCGCCCTTTTCCGCTCCGCCTTCTTAGCCTTTTTGTCTGTCTCAGCAACTGTCTCTGTTTGAAGCTCCTTCTCCTTCATTGTTCTCTTTTCCTCCTTCCTCTTCTTCGTCCTCTTCTTCTCCTCTTTCCTCTCCGCCTTGCCCAACTCCACACCCTCGATCGCAGCCGGAGTCCCCGCACCACTATCCGGCGGGGTCAGCATTCCCGTCTCTCCCCCCCTCCCTCTCCTCTCCTCTCCATTCTTCCCATCCACCCCGATAGACCCCCCCAACAACCCGGCGCTCACAAAACTCCCATACAACCCACGACTCCCCGTATACTTGGCCGCGCCCTTCGCCGTGATCTTGCTCAGCGCCAGCGTATGCTGCGCCACGGTCTGGCGCGGCCCGCCCGCGACTTCGATGCCCTTGAGCGCCTGGTCGAACGCGCTGGCCCACCAGGCCTCGGCCTTGTGGTCTTTGTTAGCGCCGAGCCCGCGGCCGTCGCTGCCTTGGCGCCGCGCGAGCAGGTGGTGTCGCAGCCCTGTGGAGTCGTCCGTAGGGTGCAGGGAGTGGCCTTCGCCGCGCCAGCCTTGCGCTCTGAGGATGGCGGAGGCGTTCATGGTTGGGATTTTCGGGCGGTGAGTAGCGGGTCCGGTGGATTTGGTTGTTTCATTCGGTGCGAGGTCTTGGTTGGGTTTTGTGTTCGAAAGGGGAATTTCGAGGGTTGGAGATACCTGTGTTATCGCCCATTATTTCGCGCTGGGTATGTAGTGTGTTTTGCTGTGTTGGCCATCATGCCAAGTCCAGTACATCATGGTGGGATCTGGGGAAAGAAAAGCGCAATTGCGACGGAGCAGTATCCGCGGAATTTTAGTGGGGCACGGCAGTTTGATAAGCAGGCGGCGCCTTTATCAGGTACCTCGTACCTCCACCAAGGCCTTGGTTCTGCCGCTCAACGCCGCTCTCAGAATACATATTTCACCCCACGCGCCAGCATGCTAATCTTTCTTTGTCTTGCAAGTTCCACCCAACTCGAGCACTCACTCACTTGACTATAGCTGAAAAACACGCTAAAAATCACTCTCTGTCTGCAGTTGACTTAGATCAAGCCCAACATCTGTTCTTTCTAGCCTTGTCTGTGGAACCGCGCGCAGGCGCGGAACCGATGAATATGCATATTTCTACAGCGCGAGCTGGAGAGCTCCTCCAGGATAGCCCACGAGCTCACCCCACTGTGTCCATCGTTCTACACTGCCTTGACGAGACGCGAGTTTAATGGATTATTGTTGGATGCTCTTTTTTTTTTTTGGTTGCAGGCTTTGTCTTGGCTGGGGATTTGGGGAAGATTGGCTTCTAGGGGATTAAGTCTTACGTGTTTTGACGTCATTTTGAACCCGATTATTGCATGTGCAGAGGAGCTCGTCACTCTGCTAACCGGATCTATGATACCGCTTTCGCCGGTTGTCGCTACTGATAGCGACCCAGTTGCACCGTCTCTAGGTATGACAGTTGTGACACAAGAAACTGTAGAAGCGCCACTAAGTCTATGCAGGCGCAGACGCGACAGACTGAAGGATGGACAAGTCAAGCGGCGTATAACGCGCCAGATTTTGGATTTGATTATGAGATATATTTCCGTTCTGTATTAGTCACACGCAGCAATATAAAGTAAAGTCCAATAGCACAACGATAGATTCCTCCCTGATGTATAGGTATACCGGCCTGATAGGCTCAAGCCCCCCCCCCAGCGCCTCCAGAAACATTCTAATTCAGAATCTAATGACTGCTACCTTCATTCCGGACCCTCAGAACTACGATTATAATGTCCAGCTCACAATTCGAACCCGACCGGTTGATTGGAAGGAGAGAAACCCCAGACTGGAAAAGTACGTTTAGTTTAATGAGGGTGCCAGGCTTGGATTCGTGAATCCCGGTAACGGACGGCACTAGTCCCCTGTTGAGTTGTGGTCTCTTTTAGTCTAGTTAATCGTTATAGAATGCTAATTCGATGCGATTTACTTGTTTCCAGGATACTTTGAGGCACTAGAGTTGGTTGACAAGAACACTTCGTTCGCAGATTAGATTCCAAACGCAGTAATCGTATTTATTCAGCGTCCGAATCCCCTCTCTCTAAATGCATGGTTGCAGTGTTGAGACGTCCCAGAATGCGGTTCAGTATCTCATTGAACACGAGCCAGACGAACTCCCCTGGCTAGTTTCCAACGAGAGAGCATCGCAATAGATATAAGGGCCAGTATATCCTATTTGAAGAGCACGTGGTGCTTGACTGCGACAGGGGATATAACACGGTCATGAGGCCCATACATACACTTTGTACAGCACAGTAATTTTCGAACGAGGTGTGGCGTAGTACAGGTACTTGATCCGTTCACTACTGTGCCATGCTGGCAGTCTCTCCTCTGACAGTTGCAGCGTCGTGGTTGTTGTTGCGAATACTGCGATCTCATATGGTCAACCACCCACAATTACTCGCGATGACCAGAGACTGGCTCTCTACGCTATTGCCTTTGTTACCGAGAACATCAGTTGACGTCGTTCACAGGTCGATGCCCCACACGTGCCGATGCCCAACTTTTTAAGACATTTCAACATTCCAACTTGACTTATACATTTCTTCCTTTAATTAGAACATGCCTTGCAGATATATGGTGGGCTACTTAACATAGATGATGCACAAGTTTTATGGGCCTCTAGAGGTGATGTTGGTGTACAGAAGGAGGAAGAGGGCAAATGTAGTCGCCTCGCGAAGAGGGCGCGAACGGGTATGCGGCGCTGTGGCATCTGCGGAGGGACTGTACATAATGCGCGAACTTGTCAGGCAGATGTAGAAAAAGATAACAAATCAGATTCTGATTGATTTAGTAGATGAAATGCAGGTTATTGTTGATCTGATTAAGATTCAATGTGAAAAGTTGGGCATCGACTCGTGTGGGGGGCATCGACCTGGGAACGACGTTGGTACGCATTTGCAAAGTGATGCCTATGTCCTGGAGGAGGTTAAGCCTGGGGTAATGTTACTCAGACCTGCTTTACCATATCAATTACCTACTCTAAGCTACAGATCTCAAGTTTAGAGCCATTGCTACTTAAAAGTGAAGACTGTCCTCCAATATGCCCATCCCCCTCATCTTGTGTTCCAGGATATCGTACCGAATACCCGCTCTACCCATTCCAATTCTGATACCTGTCCCTACCGCTGCTCGATTCGCCTCCCCGACAGCTCCAGAACCCAAACACCAAGAGCTGCCTGCCCCCTTTCCTCTTCGCCAAGACTGCTTTCTTTGTTTCCAGCTTTCCTTCCCGCTTCTCATCTTCTCCCCCGCTGCTCCGCCTTGTACAACTCGCGTTTCAAATCCATGAAGAGATCCTCGATCTGGTACACCTCCTCCCTCGTCAACTTAGCGGAGCGTAGTTCGCTCATGCTCCCTTTTAGCGCCTCCACGATCTTCTCCGCTGCGGGCTGCTCAGCGGCGGATTCGTTCTCCTCTTCCTCTTCCTCTTCCTCTTCCTCTTCCTCTTCCTCTTCTACCTCCTCCTCCTCTTCTACCTCCTCATCCACTTCTGCTTCTTCCTCTGCTTCTTCCTCTGCTTCTTCCTCTGCTTCTTCCTCTGCTTCCTCGTCCTTCGCGGCTCGGGCTCTGCTCTTACCCTTGCCTTTGTTTCGGGGCGTATTCTCCAGGGCTTGATCCTGAGCGCCAGGCAGACGACGGCTTGATCGCCTTCTTCTGGACTGCGACTCCTCCGGCGCTGAAGACTGACTTTGCACCTCTGGTTGCGAGTCGACTTTGTCTGTTGTAGGAATCATGCTGCCCCGCCCGCTTCTCAGGCTTCTTCTAGACACGGCCGGGCTCGCCTGTGCTTGTGCCTGGCTCTCTTCCGACACAAGCAGAGGAGCACCACGGTCCGACTTCCGCCGCTCTCTGCGCTGAGATGCCGGAGCTTCTTCCTCGACTTCCATGGCCAGCCCATCTTCTTGGTCATGGGCACTAGATACCGGCGCTGCCACCGATTTCCTTTTCTTGGACGGCGAGGCGTGCGATCCGGCGTCATCGTCGGCTTGAGACTGGGATTGTGGTTCCTCTTCCCGCCCAGATCGGCTCTTGCGTGTGCTGCGTCGCGTATTCGAAGGCTGTGGTTGGTGATCCTCAGGTTGACTTTTGTGCCGTGAACCTCTTCTCCTTTTGGGTGTTTCGGCCGCGATCTCAGTTTGTTCCTGTGCTGTAGATGCCCCTCTGCCCTTCGAACGCGAGCGTTCCCGCTTAGCGTTGTCTTCCTGCAATTGGGATTGAGATTGTGACTGAGACTGGGATTCGAAGTCCGTCGTAGCGTCATCTTTGTCTAATCGGGCCCCACTCGCACCGCTTCCGACTGCGGAGTTTCCCTGTCCGCGATGTCCACGCCGGCTCGATCTTCGCCTGCCCCTTTGTTGTGACTGAGCCTCATCCATGTCCCTATCGCCATCCCCATTGTCATCCCCTCCGGTAGGTTTGGTCTCTTCTGCATCCTGATCTCCATCTCCGTCTTCCCTCTCCACCACCAGCCTAACGACCTCATCGTCCTGGGGCGGTGACCCTGGAAATGACTTATCCAGTGCCCCAAGCGTAGGCAAGGGGACGACGATTCTTCCACTCCGGCTCCTGCTACGACTCCGATCACCGGAAGATCTTCCCGACGAGCTTGGTCGTCGTGCGCTGCCAGAAACCAAACCCGCGGAGGACCGCGGTCGCGAGGCCGAAGCGGGGGCTGGGTCTATCGACGGGACACGGGTTAGAAGCGAGCGACGACGCTATGGGTACGAACAGGGAGGAGGAGGAGGAGGTGGAGGTGGAGGACTCACCGGGTTGGGTCGCGGGGACTGCGCTGTCCTGTTCCTCTTTCTCCACCGCGACATCGGCGTCTCCGGTTGAGGCGGGGACAAGACGGCGGCGGCGTTTGGCAGGGCTGCCGGGCTCCTCCTGTTCCGGTTCTGCTGGGGGCGCGGGTTCATGGTGGCGTTTACGTTTCTTAGCCGTCGATGTCGCATCTGGTTGCGAGGACCCTGGAGCCAAGGGTGTTGGGGGAATGATAAGAGATGAATTGGCGCCAACGCTTGCCCGTAACTTCAAAGATCTCTGGGATCTTCGGTTCGTCCTGGGCTCTCTCTGATGTTGCGCTTGTGCTTGACTCGCTGGTGTCTCGGAATCCTCCTGCACAGGCGGCGCAACGACGGAACTGCTATTCTGGGTTTGTTGTTGTGAATCTAGCTCCGCAGCTAAGCGCAAGAAACTCCGCTCTTCGCCCGCCGTGACTTCGAACGAGGCTGTCTTAGGCTGCGAAGCCTCTTGCAACGGCGCATCCCGGTTTGCGCGCGCTTGAGAGCGCGATGATCGCGTTGAGGGCGTGACTTGGCTGCTGCGTTGTTGTCGACTGCGGTGAGCGTTAGATGGGGTCTGGTGTACCGCTGTGGATTCAGCCCAGGCCTGGATATCGCCTTTGGTGGCGCGCGGTTTTGAAGAACTTGAAGGTCGAGGCGTAGGTGCATCCGACATAGAAACAACAGGGGGCTCGGCTACTGGTGGTAGTTCGGGCTCCGGGACCGGCGATTCTCGTCGTTCTTCCTCTTCATCGTTTTGGTCGAGCGCTGGGTCTGTATCTACGACCATGGGGTCGCCTATTTCCTGCTCGTCCACATCTACGCTGTTGTCCTGTTGCGCTACCTTTTCCAGAGCCGTGTGCCACTCCTCATCTCCCACTCCCCCCTTCCCTTCCTCTCCAGAGTTGATCCCAGCAACACCACCATGGCGTTCCTTTCTCGGCGACCCTGACGGCGACGACGTAAAGGACCAGCTCTCCAGTAATTTGCTGCCCGCCTGCTTCCCGGTGATCTCCGGCACCAGCGGATATCGTCGCGGTTCCGGCGGGGACGAAGCTACTTCATCAGTCATTTCCTGGTCCTGCTCGTCCATCTGGATCATGATGGCGGGGCCCCTTCGAGGTGTGGGCGTCAGACATGCGTAGTCTTCAAAGTTAGTGCTGGTGCGCCGAGCTTCAGGGGTCGCTACGTCAGGTGTTGATACAGCCGCCTGCACTTGGTTTCCGCTCTTGGCTTTGTTCTCCTGTTCATCAACTACAGCTGATTCTTTTGAATTGATCACGACAGACCCTTCCCCGTTATCGTTGCCGTTGCTGTTCGAGAGGGATCTGCTCAAGCCTAGATCTGCGAACATGCTCGTGTTTTCCAGCTGCTGCCGCTCCCGCACTTCTTTCTGTCGCTCCGTCAAGATCTGCGAGTCCTGGGCCTCGCGGCCGGGAGACGAGGACGGGATCACGGCGAACTCGATCTGCGAGTCATCATGGCGCAATTTCTGTCTGCTGGCGGGTCGTCTGGTTGATGGGGAGGTGCGAGCGGGTGTGGTGCGGGGTTTGTTGGTAGTAGATACGGACACCACGGGGCTAGGTGACCGGCGGGCTCGAGGTTGTTGTGGGGGGCGAGGTGTAGTGTTGTTGTCTTCCAACGCTAAGGAGGAGAGGGAGCTGGAATCGGAACTATCATCTTGATCACCGTCGCCGTCGTCTTCGTCGTGAGATTCCTGAAGCGAGATTTGTGGTTGGTTATCGCCAGTGTCTTGTTGTGCGGGCTCCTCCGGTTCCGCCTCCAACCCATCGACGTATTGCTGATATCCCAACCTCCGCAAATCCCGCAGAACCCCCAGAAGTCGCTCCGAACACGGCTCGTCCGGATCTGGATCGTCCTGCCCCATCGTCTCAACCCAGAGCTTCGCCATGCTGCCGCGGATGCGCTTGTTGCTGCTCTCCAATGACGCGCAGATCAGTGGTTCGATCTCGCGGCGATGAGTTGCATCATCCAGCATTTGTCTTTCCAGGATTGTCTCGAGGGTACCTTCCCAGAGATGAAGAACCTGCACATGGTCAGTGAGTGTCATCACAGAACCAATGTTGGATCGGAAGGGGAAAATCGCGGAAAGGAACTTACAGCACCCCCCACCTCCACAGACCCGGACCCAGCACACTTCCCATGCTTATCCCCCACCCAAATCTCCAACCCTCCCTTCAAAGCCCCCACCATTTTCAAACCCAGCCCGGCATGCTTACACCGATCCTGGAATCCCGCCACCTCGCTCAGCATCCTCACCACCGATCCTTCGTCCCTCCCGGCCTCAAATCTCGCATAAGCCGTATCCAGCAAAATCCCGACCAACTGGTACAGCCCCACTTGCACATCCAGACTCTCGTTCCCAGGCACCGCCAGATCCGTCCCCCACAGCCGTCTCCGACTGGCATCCAGAGCCTGGCGATCACAAGGCACTTTCGCACATGCCACCAGCTCCGTCCCAGCACGGAACACGAGCGAATCAAGCTCGACCACAGCCATCTCCGTCTGGCTGTCCGGACCCAGCATCTCCGCGATAAAGCTGGCAAGCGGCTCGATCACCGCGATGCCGCATCCTGCCTCGCCCGTCTCTTCCGTAGCCCTGCCGACCAGGCTCAGGAAGAGAGCTTGCCACGCGGACCAGGAGAGCGCCGGCGTACACGCGATGCCGCGCTCGAGATGCTTGACGATATCGCGGTACTGGGTCCCCAGCCCCTCGGGCCCGGAAGAAGAAGCGGCGGACGCAGAAGAAGGAGAAGCCGCAGAGCTCGCCTGGGCGGACCCATCTTTGTGGGGGGAGACGGCCATGAGCTCCGCCATCGCGGCCCAGAAGCCGGCGGTGGAGGCGCACGAGGGCGGGACCAGGCGCTGCGTGAGGTCGTGGGCGAGGGCGATTCTGGCAGTGGCGGGCCTGTTGTGCAGGAACGGGTGGAGCACGCTGCGGATGAGCGCGGTCAGGCTTTCGTTGTCGGTTGTGTGCGGTGGCAGCTTGGTGAGGATGGAGAGCAGGTGGTCGAAGGCGGAGCGGGCCGGGGGTTGACTTTTGTTGTTGTTATCATTGTGGTGTTGGTGGTGGTGGTGGTGGTGGTGGTGGGAGCGGTGGGAGGGGGTCGTGACGGCGAGGAAGTGGTGGTCTTGTCCCTTTCTGTTTACGATAGTGTTGTAATTCTTGCTTTCGTTGGTAGAGGCAGTGGTGGCAGGAGTGTTGACAGCGAACTTCTTCTCCGTGAAAGGAAGTAAGCCCAGGGAAGCGATCATAGTCGTCCAGAACTCGCGGGCGGCAGCGAAGAACTCATCCGAGTTCTCGATACCCTGACCCTGGCTTTCCAACCCGTTAGACCACACGGAGAAAAAGAAGGTGAAGGCGTGCGCCATGAACGTCGCCGTGTCCGACGACACCTTGATCTCCTTGATCGCAGCCATAGCGACGGTCTTCACCAGCGTCTGCCAGAGCTTGGACGAGGGCGAGTCCGGCTCCGACAGGGTCAGGAACGAAGGCGCCAGCACAGGCGCGACCACGTTGAAGATCTTGCCGGCGTGGCTGCGCACCCATTTCGGATCCAGGCCCGGCAGCTCGTCGGGTCGCACCAGCGGGCTCGTCAGCACCCGATCTTCCTTCCACAGCCGCGACGTGCTCGAGTCCAGCAGCCCCGTTAGGATCACCGCCGCCGTCTGCGTACTATGCACCGTGGCGGGGGCCCCGTCTCGGGACTTCCCTGTCGGTTCGGGGGCGAGCAGACACAGGATCAGCGGCTCCACGCACGCGTCCCAGTAATAGTCCACTTGAGCCGGGGCCCGGGTCGGCTTGAAGGCGTAGTAGAAGAGGTTGCACACGCCTGCCAGCACGACCTGGCGCAGCTCCTCGTTGCGCCCGCTCATCCTGCGGTGGAGCTGGCTGATGAGCGGTTTGCGGAGCGTCGGCAGGGACTTGGCGAACATCTGATCGTAAGGCTGCAGGGCGTAAACCAATCGGTTCCAGGCATAGTTGGCCTCGATCTTGGTCGTCTTGTCGCTGCTGTTGAAGCACCGCTGGATAATGCCGAGCCACTTCATATAGTCGTCCCAGTGGCCCCAATGCAAGAGCAGGATGACGGCGCTCCAGATCTGGGGCACGGCAGCGGTGGCGGACCCTTTCCCCTTGTCCTTGGCCATGGTCTCCAGCTTCTGGATGTAGTAGTCCATGTACTTGGTATCCTCGACCGTGGAGGCGAAAAGCTCCATCACTTTCTTGGAGAAATGCTTGTCCTGCCCGATGGCGCGGCAGGAATCGGCCAGGGTCGCGATGGCTTGTTCGCGGATCTTGTCCACGGGGCTCAGCATGTCGTGGAGGATGTCGAAGACCCACTGCGTGTGCGTGATCATGTGGGGCTTGGCCTGCTGCAGGAGTCGCCAGTAGGCGAGGATGCGCGAGAAGGTGATGCTCTTCCCCTTGTGATGCTGGTCGATGTTGTGCAGAGCGACGACCAGCCGGCCGACGCGATCCGCCGACATGACTTTAGCGGAGAAGCTCTGCGAGACGACAATCTTCATCAAGTTCCGGACGACCTCCTTGGGCAAGCAAGCGTCTTCGAAGGCCTTGATGCAGTGGTCCATGACAAAACAGTTGAAATCCACCGGCAAATTCGACGCAATGGCCGGAAAGCCGAGAAAGGTAGCCAGCAAGTTCGCAGCGTAATTGCACACGGGCGAATCGAGAGCGCCCTCGGCCGTCCTGGCTTTGATGTCGCGCTGGATGAAGTGCAAGAACAAGCCCATCTTGTCCTGCAGCGCCACGCGATCAGGGAGATTATTCGACGCCTCCAGGGCCCGCCGCAGCGTCATGTAGGCATCGAGCCTGCCGTCGCGGTCCGCCCCCGCGAGCTGCTTCACCGTCGTCTCCAGCATGACGTCGAAAGCCACCGTCTGACCGGCCCCACCGAGGCCGGTCTCGCTGCCCAACGGGTGCAGGATCGGCAGCGCGGTGCGCTTCAGTATCGACTTGGGCTTGTCTCCACTACCGGAAGAGGGCGCGGAGACGGGCGTGGCAGCGGAGGCGGCTTCATGGATATGCTTCGCGTAGTTGGGCGGGTCGCGGTACTCCGTCACGGACGAGAAGCCGACCTTCTTTCTGGCGCGCCGTGCGGTCGACGGCAGGTTCGACAGCTCGGACGACGCGGGCGAGTGGCCCGGCGGCGTATACGTGATAGGCCGGAGATGTGGTGGGTGGAGCGACGCGCGGTGCGCTGATGTGCTGCTGCTGTCTGCAGCGGTGACGTCGGGCGCTTTCTCGCGCGGAGGTGTCGGCGGACGCGCTGGTAACGACTCCAGACTTGCGCTTGGAGCTTGCGTGGGCATGGCGGCGATGTCGGGAACGGGATACCGTGCTGGTGCGACCGCCACTGAGCTGGCCCTACTTTTTCTCCTCCGCCTCCTCCGCCTCCGCCGCGCCCTGCTGTTGCTTCACTGCGCTGCGCCGGTCATGTGTCGCGAGAGTATAAGGCGATGTCGTCCAGATGAACAGGTCCAATGGAAAGCCAGAGAGGCTAGTTTGGTAGGAGTTGCGAAAACACGTCAGGTGTCAGCTAATCCAGCGACGACGAATGTCGATAGGCGCGAATTGGGAGATGAGGGAAACGATTCCATGCACTCGAGAAGCCTCATCGGGGGACAGCTATCGGAAAAGGGTCCAAACCAGTCACACCACCCGAGTCAGCGGGAAGGGAAATCAGGGTCAGCGAACGGGCCCCTAGCCCCGTTGCCCCGGGAAGCTTGTCGCGTCGGGACGCGACCCTGTGGAAAGTCGCGTAAAGCGGAGGAGGAGACATTGTAATCACTACGGCACCCCTGCACGTTGG
>JAOYMO020047635.1:0-11814 GCA_025802455.2 Iodosphaeria phyllophila
CTCCATGAGCAAGTGATCAACAGTAGCCCACGGCTCACTACCCGCCAGGCCTCGAAGCGGTCTCTAGTTAGACGTTAGGAGGGACGACTGGCCACGGACCGCTTCGAGGCCTAGCGGGTAGTCATCAGATTCCTGGATCCGGACAGTCGAAGGCCCGAGTATTCATTAAGCCAACACCATTCTCTTTAAATGACTTGAAAAGCTAGTTGACGCGGCCATAAGCTATAACATTTGCAAGATAAGTAGAACACCCAATTTGTAGAGAGGTTTCGACAACCCTAATTCAATACTTTTCCTAGTAAACATGGGCCCGACACAATGGCGGTACGATGAAGGCGTAGGATATACGTCGTAGGAGATATATCGTTCCAAAGTACAGACGAAGAAAGCTACCATAAATTCGTTTTTAGCAACTTTGAGGGAAAACAAAGAGATTATGTGATGATACCTTCTGGGGTCACTTCAAATGCTCATGACCTATGCAAGATCAGTGCAATGAGGTTACCTTGAACTATCTAAAGTAGTGTCGTAGATTACACGAAAAATAGGTAAAAATTCCTGAAACGGGGGGCCCAAGTGAAGTCGCACATGGTTGTTTCTCACCAAAACACCCAATTTCAAGGTTACGTAATAGCACTGATGATAGAAGGCAAAAAAGCCTCAACACCATGCATCCAGACTGGCTGGACTCCTAGCGAGACGATCCCGATACCAGGCTGGAGGTGTTTGCCGCCAAATCCCCTGCGCCTAAGATTTCGGTCAGTCCAACCAGCTTACCTTTTCAGGGGTTGTTCTAGCTCATTCTAGGTCTCGGAGAGTTTACGAGTTGGTGTACTGTAGCTTGTAAAAATCGAGCTCCGAATTTGACGATACCATGTGAATTGAGCTTTCTGCTGGTAGTAGAAATGGGTTCATCACCTGTTTCGGTTCACTGGAGAAAAAGAGCTGTGTTTTCGTTCAGTCTAGAGTTCAGTCAACGGTACCAGCCACCTGAGTATGTCAATTCTTTCGGACATCTGCCATGCCCCGACTCGGGTTTCACCTCATGAATTTGAGGCACAAGAAACCATCCGCTTCGTTCATTTTGCTAGCTTTTCGATGCTAAGATTCTATTCCAGCAACTCAATGCGGCTAATGCAAATTCAAAATCAGAAAGTCGCCAATTTCCAAATCATAAAACATGCCATGAGTCATTAACCGGTCCCATTCCATGCCAGCCTCATTTCTAACTGAATCATTCAGGCTTTTGCCCAAACCAAAAATACCAGTTCCAATACCGGTGAACTCTCCGATCATCGAGAGCTCGCTTGGCAGCCGTCTTCCACAGCTCGCGCTCTACCTCATTGAGTCCCAGGGCTGCAAATGGCTTCGCTGTCAATATCGGCAAGAAATCATTGATGATGGTATAAAGATACCAGCCGATCAGTCGCTGGCGGGGGTCACGAGCCCATGGTCCCACTGGCACCTTCTTCGCAATACATTGAATATTGGTGAAGCCTGCATAGCGAAGCACATCGCCCATATTCATAGCCAGATGTGTATCAAACCCTATCCGCGCGAACGCGTCGTGAGCTACACGGTAGATCTGATAAGCTGGGTCTGATGCGGTCATGGTGTTATCTGTTATTTATGTCAGCAAACACCTGGACGGCCGGCTCAGCTTGGCACTGGCATGAATGATCGTTTGGAAAGGGTGAAGGGGGAAAAAAGAGTTTGAGCAGAACGGACCATCACACTGCATCCACCCATGGAACTCCTGCCACTCCATCCAGCCACCAGGCTTCAGATTGTCATAAGCCTGGCGACACAGCTGAGCTGGGTCCTTGATGACCGCTGACATGGCACGCAGATGAATCAAATCCCAGCCGTCACCGTTCAGCCATTCATCTTCGAAATCGTCAATTATGAAATTCACATTGGGCGGGACCCATACGGGCTGAATTGGCGACAAGTCGACACCAAGTACCGATGCGCTAGGCCATTTATCCCCGGCTTCCCAATCTGGTCAATAAATGATCACACTTCAAGCAAGGGAAGTGGCCCCCATCTCTACATACCTTCGATCGCCCACATGCCTACAGTGCGCCATCAAACCATGTCAGCATCAAGACCACAGACTCTTTTGATCTTACAGACTTCCCCGCACCCCAGTACTCATCACTCACCGGTCCCCGTTCCCAAGTCCAAAATCTTCTGCGGATGGTCCCCAACTGGCGAGTAGCACAACTTCCCGTTGGTTAACTCCATAACCATGGCATGTCGCATATCCTCACGATTCTGCTCCTGATCATCGTTTGGTATTGGATAACGTCCATGGCGGTAGCTGTGGAAACGTCGGCCATTTTCGAATGTGTGTTCGTAAATGCTTGACGTGACAGAGGCCGATGCCGTTGACGCCCGGTCATCATCCCAATCCTCGGGTTCAAACTCGTCGCTATCAATGGTGTCACTCCCCGCAGTGATAGCTGCGTCGGCCTCGGCCTCTGGTGGCGGCTGGCCTACATTGTCGTTGGAGCCACTGCCGTCGCCAGCCGTAGGAAGCAGAGGGTGTGCCGGAAAAGGCAAAGTCTGAGAAGGAGAGGCCGTTGCTAGGCCTTTAGTATCATGACTATCAATGTTACCTCCTTGCTCATTATTGCTTGGGTTTCCAGCGTTCGACCATGGTTGCTCTAATTGCGTTTGCTGCGGGTGATGTTGTTGTGATGATTGCTGCTGCTGCTGCTGCTGCTGCTGGGATTGCTGTCGCGCCTGTGGAAGCGATGCGGGGGGCGGATTGGGTGACGGGGAACCCTCAAAAGCCTCGTCCGGCATACTTTAGTAGTGAGCAGACTGGTTTAAATGACACCTCGGAATGGACCAGCGCGGGGTTACCCTGCGCTCCACGGGCAGCTATGATGGGATGGTTGAGCGGAGGGTCCTTCGGAAGGCCGGAGAAACGGGGCTCGGAAAGCCGGTTAGAAATCTCGGGTTGGCGATCTAATCAATCCAAGCGCAAACCGGTAGCTCCTAGGATTTCCTCTTTTGTCGAATTACGAAATAAAACGATTACGCCAGCAGCTGTAGAGGCTCAAGACGAAGTACGCGATGCTTCATCGACTGGTTAAACTGGAGCCAAGACTAAAATAGACGAACTGATGAGCTGCAATGTTTAAGCGTCATGTGATGGTAGGAAGTCGTCAGATGCAGAGATAGTCCGTTCGAATCACACTGCGGAGCCAAGCAGGGGTGATTATTCATCGGTGTGGGCTGCGACATTCGCGGGAGGTTGCCATGTGGAGCTAACCCTCAAGAAGGTCACCCCGACGTCAATATGTCTACACTCTTAACCAACGAAAAGGGACACTGCGACCGCGCCGAACGTGTTAGAACATGTAATGGATTTGCTTGCTCATTCCGCCGCTTGTTTGCGTCCAGTGACAAAATGCAACAAGAAACAGGTATATCGCTTGAGTGTTGGCATGGTCGTGATGGAAGCACATCACACATGGTAATAGCATCGGGCAGGTACGGCAATATTTCGGTAACTTGGTTAGCATCCTCTGAAGATTCCATTCCCATGATTCGTCAATCACCCAGGTCTTGAAGTCTTTGGAGTTAAAAGAAGCAGGCTGCTCCTCGAACTTGGCAATTATGCTGTAACCAGTGAGAATGCAGTGCGACATAAATACGAGCGAGCCGGAAGAAGCGGGTAACACGTACGGAAGGCCGTTTCGGAGTGTGTCTGGAAACACTTGGGAGATTTCGGTGGTGGCCTTTCGCAAATGGCCGACAATGGCACGGTCGCATCACAGCCTACTCAGCCGCAGCCGTACCGAAGTGATCGGAAGGCGACCACCTGCCCGGCACATGGAGTACTCCCGCCCGGACTAGATATACCGGTACCATGCTGGAGTGCCATATCTGTGAAGCGAGACAGATGAAACGTTCGAGAGTGTACTGCGGCATCATGGGCATGAGAAACTTCCGTCTTGACGTAGTGTACAGAGGCCAGCGGTCCGCCTTCTCGATCGCTCACTGGTGCGTTGTGAGCTTTCGGGACGTGAGGTACGACCTTCGGACCCTTCCGAGAGTCGGGGTCCCGTCGGGTCGCAACCGCATCACAGAAATGAATTGCAGACACATGCATGATGCACAGTACTCATTGTCGCAGGAACGCTATACTGTACATGTTGATCTTACATCAAGCAAGCTACTCCTGCCGTCCTCTTCATTTCCGACTGAGGTACGGTACTGCGCTCAGTATATTCCAGCAATATATGCCGAGAAAGTGGGCATCATCGTGGAACCGCAAGGTCTGCTTGGACCGCAGCCGAATAATAAAAATTGAACACTGATTTGAATAGATCGCCATTGGTTCCATGGCTACTCCATCTTCTAGACTCATCGGACTGGCTCAGCTTTCACAGCAGTTCCACTTACTCATTTGATGCTCTACAATCAAGTTGAGCAGCTAGGTATTTCCGGTTACTACATCATTCTCTTGGCTCACTCTTGACATTTCAGACACTTAAACCAACTTCCTGTGATTGTTGGAGCGAGAAGTAAGTAGGCTTGGTGCGGCTCCATCCTTTGCTCGTAAAGCTAAGCATGACTATAGTTGAATTGTGGACAAAAAGGCCTGACCCCACTTCGGTCACCACTCTGTCGTCACCGCCATGGCCTTTTTATGTCACCGGCTCGTGTGATCCATAAGACGACCGTCTAGCCTTGACCGTTGCAACATTCTCCCGAAAAAAGCGACTGCCGCCGCTCTTTTGACGGAACGTTTGGCCAGATCAACACTTATGCATTTACGCGACCCGACACCAATCAAGGTACCATACAACGTCATCAAGTTTCTGTGCCGCTGCTGCGGCTTCAAACACCTGGGGTTGGATCTGAACATGGGATGTTCTGAGCGTGGGGCGGTGTGATCCAAGCCAACCATGAACCATCATGCTTTCCCAAATTCCTCGATGGCCCGAACCAACTGATACTCGTGAAGAGGATCCTGAGTACGCCAGATTGAGCATATGCCTCGTTGGTAGGAGACACTTCTGATCAATTCAAATCATTGGAAGCAGGCTGAACTGGATGCACTTCAGGGCACAATCGCTCATTGCAAGGCCGTTGTCGGCAAAATCCGCAATCATCTTGGCGCCGATGGGAGCGTTTCGGCTTTCAAATGCTCCTTCTTGAAAAGAATGTTGCGTCAAGCCAGGGATGAGCACTTGCATCCCTAGCCCCCTCCACTTGTGGAAGATTCCGAGTGCCTAGCGCTCCGGCTTGATCCTATGGCTGCAACCAGTTCAACGTTCTTTCAAAATCTCGAAGGAGTCGTTTTCCCGGGGCTTACCACGACACCGCTTCTAGAATCCAGCATGACCACATGTATTCAAATCGTACCATCCCCTCAATCGAGCTCGCACAACTCAGCAGACCGCCAGTCGACCACCAGCTGACAACCTAGTTCAATCAAGATACCCTGTCCTGCCGAGAAGAAATCGAAGGCCGAGCCGTCATGTATCTAATACTTCTCAGTCATTTTGCCAGTTGTAGTTTCGACCTCGCGTCACGCATGCAGGGAATGATCCTAACTTGGAGGATTTGGGGATATAGTTAGGACATATGACGTTGATATGAATTGGCTATGAACCGGCGTCAGGTACCAAGCATCATCCCAATTTCCTCACTAAACCTCCGCGTGGGATTACTTTTCGAGAATTCGGCGGACACGAAGTTATATCGTTGCTATCACGCTCCCTCTCTCTACGCCCTTGGACGAGTGGTAAGATTAGCCCCCTCGCTGGATGTTCAGCAATTTACTGGTACGTGCCTCGGTAGAGCTCGACCAACCCTGACGGGTCCTGACGCGGGCCGCCAAAACATCGACTTTGCGCGTCCCACCCTTTGTCTTGAAACCCCCAATTTTGTTTGCGACTGCTCTTCCTGGTCCCACCAGCTCAGCACGGATGGCCCAGGGCAGTGCATCCGTGGAACACCCTGTTCACGACGCTGCAACCAGGACGAAGCCTTACTCCAGTGACCATAAGCTTATTGCAAGCAGCGACCTGCCCGCGTGTTAAATCATTAGCGTCGGGTCACACTAACTGGAGAGTGCCCCAAAAGCTTGTGAGAACCGAAACGCGCAATGAGTCGACGCCTTCGAGCATAAACAGAGCTAAGCCTTAACTTGCAATCCTCGTTCCAATCGGGAAGTTGTCGTAACATCGTCTTGCGACCCTAGCAAGAAAAGCTTGCAGGAATCAGTGCGAACGTTTCTCACGTTTTTCGAGAAGGAGTGGAGCTGTGTCTTGAGCTGCATGAGACAGTGCCATGCTTCCTTCCTCCAATACTACGGTGATCAGCCTGTCAAGTGGGGTGGGCTGTTGGCTGGCTTCCTTACTGCCCTGGTTTTCCATTTGTTTTCCTTGCGGCCATGTTATCCGGCCACCATGTCCCTGGTTGCAACAGCGATGTGCTGACAAGCGAGTACAGTACAGTACTTTATAGCCGGCTGCCAGCTATGCTCGGTAATTACCACCACACTTCTTCGCATGTCAAAGTGCATTTGATATGTGTGAAATACCTTAGCCGGCGAATTCGCAAGTACCTGACATAACCCCTAGGATCTAGCTCTAGATGAACGTTCAGGATAAGACCATCGACATCATGGTTCAGAATTTCGTTTCTTCCCTGTTGGATACCATCTTTGAAGCTTGATCACCACATGTGGCTGTCAGAGACAGGATCGCAGTAGCGTCGACTGGCTTTTGAGCGGTTGACGTGTCTATCCTACGGGCAACAGCCGATAGGCTTGCCTCGTGAGGCATTCAAGCAGTCATCGTTTTCCTGCGTAACACCCCTGCAGCAGTACTCTCGTTTCTGTGAGGAAAATGCGAATGGCCTCATTCAATTGCGAGTGATGTGGTATATTGGTAATAACAGTACAAAGCTCCACGAAATTCTTTGCCTGCTAATATATCATATCATCGCATAATCTTACCACTGGGAGTAAAGGATGAATATACTGTATCAAATTGATCCAAAATACTTATGACGGATGTCAACCAAACATAGTCGGCGGTGCATGCAAAACACCTTTGGCCGCCATTCCCAGCAATGATCACTGTTACCTTGCCTGTGCAAGACGTACGACCAGGATCGTAATTGAATGGCGCTCATAGTCATCCATGCTCAATTTGTGACGGTGACGACCAAATGAAAAAGGGAGTAGCGTGAGGGTACACCGTTCAAGGGGCAACGCAAACATGACGGTCAACAGGGTGAACCATTTTTCAATCGGTGAGACCCAGGCACCTACGCCTTGCTGCTACTTCAATAGAAGATGCGGACTTGCGCACTATGATTTGCTCAAGCTGTTCCTTCGGTCTTCAACGTCCACCTCTCATGATCACGCAAATTCGGTAATACCGCGATAGGCCTGGCGACTAAAGTAAGCCGTATTCTTACTCGCCTTTCATTTCTGTTTGAAAGAATGAAACACGTTCGCCGCTGTTGTCAAGCCCTAGTGTCGAAACCAGCGCAAGTCGCTGACATGCCGGCACTCTCATGGTGAGTCGGCCATAGCTTGGCCTTGCTGGATCGGTGCACAATCACTCCTGCGCCTGCCATTCTTAGCAAAGGCATGTCAAGAAAGATGTTGCGCAGTCGCGGCGCTGCGTTCGGCGAAGACCCCCACGTATCACTTTCCAGGGGTGGAGTGCGCGATGGGAGGGGAGCTTCCAGAAAGTCCACTTCTGCTTCAAATCTATGAACTTGTCATCTACCGACGCACAGTATCTTCAACGTGACCAGTACACGTGCGTAAGTACTATATGTCGAATTTCGCGGGCCTTGGCGCAGAGAAGTACTTCATCACGAGAGAAGCCCTCGACAAGTGGTTGTCACCGTTGCGCCACACGGTCCTCGAATAGAGCCCCGTGTCGAATTTAGATCGTTGTCAGACCGTGTCACACTAACCGCATACCTACCTAAAACCACAGACTCACGGCGTGAGCGCCAAAAAAAGCATTGAATTGCGAGTTCTTCCCCTTCATTCACGATGAAACTCATCATTACTGTTATGGCCAGTTTACCGTACGATTCATTTTTTTTGTCGCTCGTCTGCTCATCTTGCTTGTTTGAGGTTGGTCACTGCTGCAGTCGAGGTACAGGCTCAAATTTCGATACCTGCGCTGTACATGCAGAGTGCATCACGGTGATATCCACATCTCAATTCGCGAGGGCAGTTCTAGAAGGAATCTCTCTATTTCTACTTCCACCACGGCGGTTGATCGCTATGCGAAAGAGTTGTGAAATTGAGGAACGTTGTTGTGGGCTCAATGACCTTTCCCCTAGCTGGCCTTGCGCATCACGACATTGGGTCTGCTATCATGTTAACTGGTCCGGCAATTGGGATGTCAAGAATTTTTCCCATTCACATCTTGTTGGCTCAAGATGAAACAATTTGGGGACCTAACAGAGCTGGTCCGCTGTGTTTCGTTAGACGGGTACAGCACGCGACCATATGTAGACCCAATCTGACGCAAGATTTTGTAGCCACAAGTTATAACTTTACGCGTCTCCTCTTCTTAAAATGCTCGGCTTTTCAATTTCGGGTTCCTTGATGACTCTAGGATCAAAAAAAGCCCCCCACGCCCATGGGGAATCTTCGAGTTACAATTTTCAGCGACTCTCGGTCTTGGGCCGAAAAGATCAAGACGTGGCACTAGCATTTCCGCTCGCTGTCTTTTGTCAGCTGATCTAATTTCAACGCACGACGTGAGCAAGAAAAATTAACACATGGCAGTAAACCGCTCGACCGCAACATCGCGCAATGCCCTGTTGTCTGATCGCCACATTTCCATCCTCCTCACCCCAACCCCGATCCCTATCCCAAGCTTGCCCCCAGTTGTTTCATCATAGTATTTTCCCATTATGCTCCTACCAACCAGACAAGTACACAATACATTTTTTTATTTTACAGTCAAGACTTATCTATCTTCCTGGTCCCTGGCTTTGTCACATCGCCGGCCATGGACAGGCTGGGCTAGTACCTGTCACTATGTCACATGGACCGGGCAAGGACATGATGGTGATCCCGCGTCGCAACAAAGCTGGAGCACTTCTTGGGTGAGGCCATGACAGACGAATGTGCGCCTCATTCGGGTATTGGGCCCCCCCTTAGGCCGCTTCGGGCAAGTCTTGAATGATTCTCCATCGTGCAGCCATGACAACAGTACGATGCAATCTTCTCCCAGTGATGTTTCAATTCTCCATGCAAGGATGGCCGGGTGCGCCGATCTAGAGGCGCATCCTACTTCAAGAAGGTCCTCCTCCTCCATGTGCTGCATGTCACCATTTCTCTGTCCTCGTCTGTCTCCATCTTTGTCCAGCTCCCGGCGAACCTTTTTGGACAACAAGCGAACCCGCGCATCCGTCAGATAGACACAACGACCTGCTGTACTCCACCGTGCTGTGAACATATATACATGTCTCGCTAAACCACTCGAACTCATCAACTGTATCGGCAAAGATATTTTAAATCGCCATGTCTCATCATCGCTCACGGTCGACTCGTCCGGAGGACTACATGTCTCACCGTCGTTCCCGTTCGACTCGCCCGGAGGAGTACACATCTCGTGCCCCTCCCCCGAGAACTTCCGCAACTCCAGCGCCATCTTCGTATCGATCACATACGCCTCGCCCTTCGCTCAATAGAGAAGACACGGCTAAAATGATGAGTTCCTCTAAATCGAGCTCCAAGATGAGCTCCAAATCCAGCTCCAAACATAGCTCTTCACATAGCTCGTCGAAACATGTGAGCTCGTCTTCATCATCGCGAAAGAAGATGGCTGCTAGTGCTGCCAGTGTTGCCTATTTCAACGCTGTTTATTTTCCTAATTCTAAGATTTACTCGGGTGCAACTCCTGGCATGTTAAATTATGGATGTATCAACCGAGTATATTATGCTTATGCCAGTATATCGTTGGACGGCTCCGTTTTTGTAAGTCAAATCTAGTGATGCTTTTATGCAAGAAAAGCGGGTAGTGGAAGGAGCGGATGAAACTGGGATGTGGGATTGACGGCGGCGATGCAATGGATGATTCAAGCATGGCACTGACGTAAAACAACAGCTGAGCGACGAATGGGCAGATGTGAAGGCTCCATGCGACGGTGTTCAAGGCGGTCTGGGGTCATTGATGCATCTCCGCCAAGCACACCCTCACTTACAAGTCGTTCTGTCTATCGGGGGAGGAGATTCATCACAAGTTTTCCCCGTTGTGGCGGCTGACCCTATGCGACGAGATAATTTCGGCCGCTCCGCGCGAGCATTAGTGGATGCCTCGGGACTCGATGGCATTGATAGTAAGTTTTCCCCTCTCTCGCGAGACGGCAGAGAGATGAGTGCTGTGACAAATCAAGCGAGAAGCGATGAGTGAATGGCTGTGGAGTTGTGTCAATGAATCTGACCCGGTTACAGTTTGCTGGGAATGGCCTCGAGATGTCCAACAAGGTGGCAATTATACCAGTCTGCTGGCCACTATGCGCATGCACCTACCAGAGGAGTACTTCATCCTCACATCTCAGCTCCCCGCTAGTCGGACCGTGCTCTCAAACCTAGACATTCGCTCAGCGTGCTCGTACCTGGACTCAGTAAATCTAGTGGCGTACGACCTTTGCGGGCCATGGTCTTCTCGAAGCGGCCACCACGCAGCTCTTTACTCCGCGCATAAAGACGGGTCGTCGGGATCAGTGGGTGCTGCCATGTTGATCGCTTCTGGGTGTCCAACGAAAAAGATCATTTTTGGAGTGCCAGCATATGGGCGGAGTTTCTTGGGGGTCAGTGGGCCGGGTCATCGACCTAAAGGTTTTGGGGGAGCGGATGGCATGGGTGTGGTGGATTACTGCGAGCTGCCACCGCGGGGGGCAAAAGAGATCTTCGACAAGGGGATTGGAGCAGCGGGATGCGTGGGAGGAGACGCTGGGGGATTCATCAGTTATGATACGCCTGAGACAGTCAAGATGAAGGCCACATTTGTGCGACAAAAGCAGCTCGGTGTAAGTGGTTTTCTCCAGTTGTTTTTGCCAGCGGAACTTGTCTTCATACTTCCCATATCCTCTTCTCAAGAATTTCTCTAGTTGTTCCGATCTGTTCATGGGCTGACTCTCTTCTTCAGGGTCTATTTTACTCTTCGGCTCCCTCAGATCATCGGGACAAGACGCGGAGTTTGATTTCGGCTGGATTCCGTTCGTTACATAGTTCTTGAGCAGGTCTTGAACTTCACAACTCCGCGCTACCTCTCTACGGACGACACGACATTATGACACGTTTATTCGCATTGTGCTGGATGGAAAATCGCATCATGAGCCTTTGAGCCATCAGGATGGCCCCCAAGCGACAGGATTCGCTGGCCGCTTTGGAACGAGCAAAGAGGAATGAACAGGGCACTGGACATGATCAAAATTTAGGATCGGCGTTTTTCTCTTCCTTTCCATGTTTTAAAAAAATTGGCTTCTTCTTTTTCTGCATCGGGCATTTTTAGAGGGTTTTGTGCAGCTACGCTGCAACAACATAGACGGTTTGGAATGCATTCTGGACACTTGGGCGGGCATTTTGGGATTGCATAGAAAAGGGCTGGGATGGGATAGGATGGGGGAAAACTGAGTATATAGACTGGCGGTGGGCAGCTGGGCGAACCGGGTCTGCCCCCGAGGATACATAGACAGGTGCATAGACTGTGGGACATACTGCATGGACAGGTCGGAAGGAAACTGATGGATAGGATACCAATACCCGAGACTTAGAGGTGGTGCATGGGCGGGCGGGCG
>JAOYMO020047726.1:0-11814 GCA_025802455.2 Iodosphaeria phyllophila
TGTCAGTTGCTCGGTAAAACAATACGCAGCGTGTTCATGTATCCATATGTAATAATGTACCTCGTCGGCGAAAGGGTTTGTCATAGCTGATAGCTGCACACGGACCAAACAAATTTGATTAATAAAAAAAAAACACCAACCACTTTCGCAAGAATGTCACCGCATCCCGAACGCCGAGTTTTGAAGTTGAGATGTTTGATCGTTCCTTGTTGCGTGGTGCTGTGTCACCATGCTGGCCATTCACGTGCCATGGATGACATACATGCCAAAGTCCCAAAGCTAACAGACCCGATTTTCGTCCCGTCTCAGATAGCTCTGTTGTTTTAAAACCCTTTCTCCTCGGACAAAATGGCAGGCTTCCAATAGCGCTGTTCGCGCCCTCGCGCCCCGTTCGCACTCCCCCACATGAGGTCATGCCTATATCTACTGTGTCTTTAAAGTCGCGCTTCGCCGCGAACCAGCGCTCGAAAGCGCGAGATATCTCGCGATGCATATCACGAGGTTCCAGTGTTTCGGGACAACTTCTAAAGTGGGAATGCCGAGGCATTTTCTAATCGGGGTGATGGATGAAGCTGCGCTAGAACATGGTGGTGTCACGGCCTTGGGAGAGAGACCTTCTTGTATACATCTTCGTGATTGCAAATCCAAAGGTGAGTAATATGCCTTGTGATCGTGGGCGCATCAGGAGTGCCAGTCTATTGAAATCCATTCGGAATATCCAATTCATCGATGCGTCTTCCGACCACTCCGGTGAGGTCCGCGTATCCATACGCACAAAAGTCAGTGAAATTGATGGTTGATCCCTTCAGGCGAGGTTCAAGCCCAAAACGCTTCATTGAGATCATTGCGCGTAGATCGGCATAACGGAAGCTTATTAGCTGTCCACCGGGAAGCTTTCAACGGGATCGGTTGACTCGTAGCTGGCTGTAGTTTCCGTGCGTGATCCCAGTCTCACCACCAAAACGACCCCCACCCCCTTTCTCGAGGTATAAGTACGAGAACTCAATGTACCCCTTTTACGCCGTCCAAGGTGAAGGTTAGTGGTCTGGATATCTGATGACTTTAGACGTTGTATCTCTAGTATGCACTATCAACGGCCGTCTGAAATAAACTAAGCGTGCTCGAGAGAGGTTCTCCTTGATGAGCATGGTAATTAGTAATTCCCGAGGTCTAGGTTGTGCCAACGGATAAGGGGTCGCTATCATCCGGGAATTCGGGAAAAGGAAGGAAGGGGTTCCATGAGGCGGACCACGTCGAAACGGCTTGGTGGATACATCGTTGTCTGCTTGGGCACTAGAATGAGTCTGATATATATTAGATGATATCGGGGTAAGCGTTTTAGAGGATCTTGGGTTTTCAGTATTCCACATCGTGATCAGGTCTGCGGAAACCCACAGATCGCCTCTTAACCATCGTAGCTATCTTATCAAGGTTTCTCTTAGATATCTGCCCTTGTCATCCTGGAGGTAAAGCTTTCCACAATTTCTCACTTACCCTCGAGCAAACTTTATCCCTTGCTACAATATCCAGCAACAAGACAAGAAGGAGAAGGAAACCATGATGATCCAAACAAACGGGCACTCTAACCCCATGAAACCCGCCTATGGCCGCCGCCTTCTCCCTGCCGTAATCGACGACACAGCGCGTGACGAGCCAGACCGTGTCGCTTTCTATATTCCTCTATCATCAGACCCTCACGATGGCTGGGGGGCGGTCACATTTGCTGATTATGCCCGCGCTATCAACCGGTGTGCCCACCGGATTATTGAAGCCGTGGGCCATCCGCCCAAGGGGACCACGCCTGCTATTGCCTACATTGGGCCCAATGACGCCCGATATGTAGTGATGGCGATCGCGGCCATTAAGACCGGCTATAAGGTTAGGTTAACCCCTTCTCATAGTCAAAATAGAGACTGAAAAATAACTAATAACACACTCTCCCCAAAAAGACCCTCTTCATTTCCACGCGCAACTCCCAAGAAGGCCAGTTGAACCTATTCGAGTTAACGCACTGCCAACTAATCGCCTATGCATCGCCCTACCGATCCGCCGTAGCGTCCTGGCTCCAAGAGCGAGAGGGCATGCGCGGCGTGGAAGTCAGCTCGCTGGATGTATGGTTCCCATCAGCAGACGTGGAGGTTCCGGATTATCCGTACAACAAGACCTTCGAGGAGATGGAGTGGCAGCCCGCGATGACGCTGCATACGAGCGGTAGCACGGGTTTGCCAAAACCAGTCGATGCCAGGCATGGAATGCTGGCTGTGAGCGACCGGTATCATGAGTTGGAAGGGTGGAATGGGTACGATAATTTTATGCGGGGGATCGCTACACAGGGGGATTTGTTCGATCCTAGTAGGTGTAGTTTCTGGGCTTGTTTCCTTTCCCATCCTTTTGTCATGGCAAAGAAAAAATGGAGACCGGCAACTAATGATCATCAAGTGCCCCTATTCCATGCGGCGGGCATGTATTTCTTCCTGTTCCACGTCGTATACTGGCACACGCCTATCGTCCTGGGCCTAGGCGATCGCCCGTTATCGTCAAGTCTCGCGGCTGAATGCATTAAGCATTCGACTGCTACAGCCGCCTTACTGCCACCCGCCATTCTGGAGGAGATGAGCCAGGACGCCGAGCAGAGAAAAATACTGCGTGATATGAACCTTGTCGGGTTTGGAGGCGGTAAGATATTGTCCTGAGATCTCCTACGAAATTGACTTCAGACTAACCACAATGAAACAGGAAATCTGGCCCGTGAGGCAGGTAATCGCCTTGTCGAAGCTGGTGTAAAGCTGGGCAACTTCATAGGGGCTACAGAGTACAATCTCCCCTTTTCCCCATTCTAATGCCAAATTCCCTTCTTACTGACGCACTAGAATGGCTCCTTACCCAATGTATTACCAAACCGACCCGAAACTCTGGCAATATTTCGTCTTCAACACGGAACTCTTCGGCGCTGACTGGCGTCGCAACCCGGCCTACGCCTCCGCCGATGAAGACGTACACCAGCTTGTCGTCGTTCGTCAGGACAAAGAGCCCGGCTTTCAGGGCTTCTTCTACACGTTCCCCGACGCCAACGAGTACGACACCAAGGACTTGTTCCGTCCACATCCGACCCTGCCCAATCACTGGATCTACCATGCCCGCAGTGACGACGTTCTTGTCTTCAGCAATGGCGAGAAATTGAATCCTACTAGCATCGAAGGCATCGTCGAAGACCACCCTCGCGTGAAAGGTGCTTTAGTAGTCGGCGCCCAGCGTTTCCAGCCAGCTTTGATTATTGAGCCCGCCGAAGGCCACGTCCCTCAGTCCGAAGATGGGCAGAAAGCCTTTATTGAAGATGTCTGGCCGCTTATCGTCACTGCCAACAAGGAAACCGTCGCGCATGGCCAGATCGGCCGCGACTACATCATGATCTCCTACCCCAACAAGCCGTTTCCCCGCGCGGGTAAGGGAACCAAACAGCGCGCCGCTGCCGTAACTTTATACGAGGGCGAAATAGACGCTTTATACGAGAAAGCGGGTCACGTCGAGGTATCGGAAGCGCCGAGACTGGAGGTCAGAAGCGACGAGGGCCTGGCAGAGAGTATCTGCCGCATGTTCGACGATCTCCTACACGTGAGTGACCTGGAACCCGACACCGATTTCTTTTCCGCCGGTATCGACTCTATGAAAGTCATCGCTGCCTCACGCCTCCTGCGCGCCGGGCTCGCGGGCGAGGGGTATCAGGTCGATTCGACCACGCTAGCTACACGGGCTGTGTACAGCAACCCCACCGCATTGCGACTAGCCCGATATCTCAGACACAGCGTCGGACTGGGCGATTCCCCGCGCACCGGCCGCGTTACTTGGGACGATACGGCAACGCAGCAGCAAGAGGCCATGGAAGCGCTGCTGACCAAATACACAATCGACCTACCGGTCTCCGCCAACCCCAACTGCGACGAAGCCCGGACATCCAATCAAGTCATCCTCTTGACCGGTTCCACGGGGATGTTAGGGTCGTACCTCCTGGACGCCCTCGTGTCCAGCCCGTCCGTCTCCCGTATTGTCTGTCTCAACCGCGCCCCCGACGGCGGGATCGCCCAACAAGCCAAAGCCATGTCCGACCGCGGCCTGACCCCAGACTACGCATCCAAAGCGACGTTTCTCCACGCAGACCTCTCACGCTTCGATTTGGGGATTCCTAAGGACACCTACCAATCGCTGCTCAAAGACACGGACAGAATCATCCACAACGCCTGGCCGGTCAACTTCAACATGCCCGTAGAGTCCTTCCAACCGCATCTGCGCGGCGTGCGCAACCTGTGCGACTTCGCCACCGCGGCAACGCGCAAAGTCGCGTTCGTGTTCATCAGCAGTATCGGCACCGCACAAGGCTGGAACCCGAATAAACACGGGGATCGGGTTCCGGAGGAGAAACTGACGGATTGGTCGCTGCCGTTCGGCGGGTACGGGCGGAGCAAGATGGTGGCATCCTCGATTCTAGACGAAGCTGCGAGACTAGGCGGATTTCGGGGCGCCAGTATTCGCGTAGGACAGATTGCGGGGCCGGAAAGCCAGGGAGCTCAGGGCGTCTGGAACAGACATGAGTGGCTTCCGAGTATTGTTGCCAGCAGCTTGTATCTAGGCGCGCTACCGGAGCATCTCGGGAAGAGCGAGAGGGTGGACTGGACACCGGTGGAGCGGATTGCCGGCTTGGTCATGGATGTAGTTGGTTCGAAGGGCGGGGATCCCGCGGAGGTGAGCGGGTACTATCATGGTGTCAACCCCGAGGCGACGAACTGGTCGGAGTTGGCGCCAGCGGTGAAGGCTTTTTACGGGGATAGGATTAAGGAGTTGGTTAGTTTCAAAGAGTGGGTAAAGAGACTGGAGGAGAGTGGTCAAGCGGTCGACGAGGAGCAAGCGGTGTTGGCGAGTGTGGAGAAGAATCCGGGAGTGAAGCTGCTGGAGACGTACAAGGGGATGGCGGCGGGCGGTGAGGGGAGCGAGATTGTGTTTGCCATGGACAGGACGATAAAGAAGAGCGAGGCGATGCGGACGGCGAAAGCGGTGGATGGGAAGTTGATGAAGCAGTGGTGTGAGGGGTGGGGGTTTTGGAAGAGCAAGTTGTAGGATACGTTTGACTTTGTGGATTTGAAACAATCCACGTCACTCATGTACATAGCTGGATGATGCTATCTGTGATACGAAGTAGTGCGACGGGAATAACAAGATTCTGTTTTGAGAAGTCGTCATACTGGCCACATCCCAACACCATTTTCCAATCCACCAAACTCTCACTGTTCACTCACGAATAGCCCCGCCATCCCCATACCCGTGCCAATACACATACTCGTCAACAAAATCTTCTTCCCACTCTTCCGACACTCGCTCAGCCCCGTAACAATCTGCCTCGCTCCTGTCGTGCCGAGTGGATGGCCCAGCGCAATGGCCCCTCCCCTGGGATTCATCTTCTGCCAATCGAGCCCAAGCTTCTCACGACAAACGACTGCCATCGTACCAAACGCCTCGTTGAGCTCGATGACATCGCAATCAGCCACCCCAATGCCATACTGGCCCAAAAGCTTGGGAATCGCCACCGTGGGCCCAATGCCCATGATACGCGGCGGTAGCCCTGCCACCGTCGAGCCCACGTACTTGGCCAGAATGCGCAATCCCAGCTGCTGAGCTTTAGACCGTTTCATGAGCACGACAGCAGCCGCGCCATCGGTAACCTGGCTAGCATTGCCGCCTGTCGTGATAGGACCCCATTGCGGAAACGCAGCACGGACCTTCGCGAGCCCTTCAGCGGTGGTGCCGGGTCGGATGCCCTCATCCTTCGTTAGCGTGACAGATTTGAGCTCCCCATCCGTCCCCTTCACCTTCGTAGTAATCGGCACAATCTCGTCATCATAAGCCCCGCTCTTCTGCGCCTGCTCTGCCCTCCGGAAACTCTCCGCCGCATAGGCATCCACCGTCTCCCGCGTCAACCCAAAGTCGCGCCCCACGTTCTCTGACGTCCACCCCATGGTCATCATGGCATCGCGGGCGTCCTGGCAATCTTGCAGTATGGACTCATCGAACGGCTGGTCCGGGATGTCGCCGCCCGCGCTCATCGATTCCGCACCCACCGCAATGCCGACTTCGATGCTGCCTGACGCAATGGCATGCGCGATATCGGCTGTAGCTTTGAGGCCCGAGCTACAGAAACGGTTCACGGAGGATGCGGCTGAGGTGTTAGGGAAACCGGCGGAGAGCGCGGCAGCGCGCACTTTGTAGGCTGCTTTGCCGTCGGATACCTAGGTTGAAAGTTAGAAGGGTTCAAGATGGGTGTCAAAAAGTAAGGGGATTGGAAAGAAGACGTACATTGCCGAGACAGATATCTTCGACGAGAGCGGGATCGAATCCAGCGTGGTTCTTGACCTCACTGAGGAGCGCGTAGATCATGTATTCCAGGCTGGTGTCTTTGAATCCACCTTTTTTGGCTTTGCAAAGGGGTGTGCGAATCGCGATGGTAATGACTACATCGTCTGCATTTTTGGATGTTCTACAGAAGCCGTATTAGTGATATGCCTCGTGTGTTACGTTACCAGCACTAATTGTTGCTGTCACATGCCAGGAACTCACATGTGGGATAGACCGGAGCCGGGTGATAGCTGTTTGAGGATTGACCCAAGTCGTTCGGCAGCCATTGTGAATTGTTCTTGATTGGTGAACTCGAAAAAATCCACTGGAAACAAGTTGTGGAATGGTTCAAAATTGGGAGTGATGGCGGAGTGAAGCAATGAGAACGGTGTTCGCGATCATTCGCGTCCAAAGTCCAGCGACTTGGGTCCTCAATCCTTGCACGACGGCCATACTCCACTCGGAATTGCCTCGGCTCGGGGGTCCGCTCGGCATCTGGTTTCCGCCTTGTCGGGTCCGGGGTCCGGACAATCATCCTGGGTTCTGTCTGGGCTACGTAATAACGCCGCTTCGAACAAACTCCTCTTTCATCGCCTATGTTTTCTTCCTTCAGACCTTGGTTGGCATCACGAGTCAAGACATACGTCTTTCTTTTTCATTTCCTTACAACTAATGAGACAATATGTTTCTCACTACGCTGTTATACCCTGCTACACAATAGACAGATCAAATGGTACGGTAGGCACTGTAGCCATCACTGCGTTGTTGTCACGCAACCACTGTACAACATTGAGCGCCAAAATACCACGTTTTCAACATTTTAATCTCTGCGCACTCCAAGGATTGTCTACGACTCGAGTAATTGGTAACGATGCGCCTCTCTCATGATGCGAAATTGGCAGTAATCATGGACAGGCAGCATTGCATCCTCTCGAGAATCGATACTCTCATAGCATGTTTGGCACCATCTCACAGTGCAACTTTCCGCCCAGCTTCCTAGATGGCCTCAAAACGTAGGCAATTTACATTTGCCTTGCGAAGCCCCGTTGTCGAAAAAAAAAAAAAAACCTAATGGTAGAAACTACCGTTGACCCTAAATCAGGCAGCTTTGGGCTTCTTCTTAATTTCAGTTGGTTGCCAGACTTTCGATGGGCCCTGGTACGTCTTTTCGAGTTTTTTGATCGGCGGATTGGACAGGAGAGTGGTAATGTCCTCAATGACATCCGGGGTAACACCAGCGGTATCCCATCCCTTCTCGATCGACTTTACCAACCCCGAGTAATCACGCCTCGCATAGGCCAAGGTGAACGCGGCAAACCTAGCAAACTTGCAATCCGCCCCGAGTTTCCGCTCCGTCATCGCGAGGAACCAGACTTGGCCTACGCCTACGCAAGGAGGTCCACCAGCCGTCACAGCGGCTGTGTAAAACGCGTAGTTCGCGATGCCCGAATTGTGATGCACGCCACCGTTGTCATAATCAAGTTCCCGATAGTCATCGTAGTGGTAGGGCTGCTCTGGATTCGTCGACGTTGGATCAGACAGTGACCGCAAATAGTGCGGCAGATTGTCGAAAACACGTTTCTCCTGACCCAGACTCTTGAGGTGTATATTGAGAATCTTCTCCTTGTCTTTTGGGTCCATCTCCGTGTTCTCGGGGCCAAAATAGCGTATCAGCCACTCTGGTGTCTTAAACAATTCGGCCACCTGTTGCCTGTCATGAGACAGCCACAATCCTTCTCCGATGACCCACGAGCAATCTTTGGCATCTTGCGCAATCGGTTTCTGTCGCTGCTTGTATAGTATGCCAAAAACGTCCGCGAGGTGCTCAGACAGCGCTCCGGGTTCGCTAGTTTTCTGCAGGCCACTTGAGCGGATGACGATTCCGTGGGTGATTTCATGAGCAAGAATGTCGGAAGCGGCAGAGAACCCGTCCAGCAGGTTCATATTTCCACTCCCTAATATAACCAGGCTACCAGTCCAATGGGCGTTCATGTAGGCTGATCCGTAGTTCATAATGACTCCGAGCTTGTGGCCCTGCTCTCCAAATAGCTCATGGCCAAAATCAACTCGGAAGAACTCGAATATGCTGTCTAGATTATTCATGACACGCATGTATCCTCCGTCCATGGCTCTGCCAGCCACTTCGCCGTTGTTCACAACTTTCATATTAGTCGGGAGGTCAAACTTGTGGCGGGCATTGTAAATGAATCTTCTCAGCTTGCTATTCCGACCGAGAGGCTCGCTCAAGTCCTCCAGTGTAAGAGCTTCTGCTTTGGCTAGCAGTGCCTCACCTTCTTCCATAGTTCGTTTGAAATTCTTCCGGATCTCTGCGCTAGCACCATCGTCATTGGCCAGCATGGAGAGGAACCTGTTCGGGATGAAGGAGCACCATGATGAGGCGGGATCTCCCTCCAAGATGACTCGCTCCTGGGCTGTTGAAGACTGGGCTGTCATGGTGATACTGAAACTCGTGATGATCGTCCTGGTTGAGATAGAACCGGTATTTCGAGCAAAAGGCTCTTAGTTTGTCCGTACGATAGATCTAGGCTGGGTCAACCGGAGCCTCAAGATACCCTTCTTTGTTACATACAGCTGGTCTTATGCATAAATGAGCACTAACGCTAACAACAGTAATGGTTTAGACGTGTGGCCTGAGTATAATCCCCCCAGTGAGAAAACCGCACGCTCAAAGGCTGGAACCAATAGATCGATGCATTGGAACCCAAGATAACCTAATATCAGCCCCCGAGAGTGCATGTAATAATCTCATACGCTATCTGGATGCCGATGATGAACGAACAGTCACATCAACCTGTGATAAAGATGGTGCTCACCCAGATCTAGCCACGGAAGTCGATGCTGGCTGATGCAAAGCTAAGGACGTGTCCTGGCAGACAAATCTAGAACACCTATCTCTACTCTTATTCCCCACTCGCGCTGGGCGAGTGCGCCCCCACTTGATGATATCACAAGTCATGCCAGGAAATAGAGCTTACATGTCACATCCGTGACTTACGCAGACCTGAGTGCATGGCTATGCTTGGCCATTCAATAAGAATCCGAAGGAGTATAAGTGCATATACCTACATCCTGTATTTGGGAAGATCTCATGCAACTCTCAGCTGATTTGGCTGGTAACGAACTGGCCAGACCGAATGTTACATCAACGGCATCTCTCCAATAGCCGTGGCTTTCTTGAGAATACGATACTCCGTACTTCGGGGGAAAACATCGCTCTTGATTGGCCTCTTTCAAAAAAAAAAAACGAGAGCTCGCGATACCCCTCTTACCCAGAGGTGAAGTCGAGGTGTGCATGATCACCCTTGTCTTGGCCATGCAGCAACAGCCGGGAGGAGCCAGAATGCAGGTTTTCCTTGGCTGCTGTGCAAACCCATGCCGGTTCCCAGCCGCTTGAGCGGCAAAGTGATGGCGCCTGTGGCTTGCGTGGGAAAACGCGGTGTTCTTGGAACTCAATTCTCTCTGCATCAGATCGGCTTCGGGCATCTCTGCATGGGATAGGACTCTCCATTTGTATAAAGGATTCCTCACTCAACACAATCCAGTCAATAGGCAGCTCTACCTGGGGCTATCCACCAGGTTCAATTTCATCCTGGATTCGCCATCAGCTCTCGACGAGGACGACTTTTGTGATGCTGGCATTGAGGAAGCTCTAGAAGACCTCATCCAAGGCCGTACCAACCCACTCGCCAGCGAAATGAGCAACAAGAACGAGGAAACGGCGGCATATGACTGCCTCACCCAAAAGGGGGAAGAACCGACCATCACGTCAGCACCTGCCGCCCGTGGTGAAGAAGACCCTTCCTCCATCGTCGTCGGCTTGTCCACCAAAGTCCCGCGATGGAGTACAACGTTGGCCAACCCCACCACGCTCAAGTGGTTCGTTGATGCGGGGAAATTCCCCTCCACCGAACTAGCCACCGCGGCCGCTGCGGCATTGGAAAGCGCTGCCCAGGAGTGGAACGCCGTGGGGTTCGGGATCAAAGTCACCCAGGTCACGAACAAGAAGGAGGCCAACTTCAACCTGGTGTACCGGGTCAACCCGCCAGGCAGAGGCACAGTCTTGGCTCGAGCTTTCTTCCCGCACCAAGCCGACAGCGACGTGATAGTGTTCGAGTACGGCATGAGGGAGGACAAGCGGTTCAAGCTGCACAACGTCTTCTTGCACGAGCTGGGCCATGTGTTCGGTCTCCGTCACGAATTTGCTATCGCCAAGGAAGGACAGGGTGCCAAGCTTTACGGGGTGGAGAACCCGCTGTCCGTCATGGCATACAACGCGGTGCCCGCAGTTCAGGATTCGGACAAGGAATGGTTGCGGGAGTTTTACAAATTGCAGAATGGGAAGGATATTGATGGCAGTCCGGTCACGGATTATCTGCCGAAGCTTCGGAGCTCGAACCAATGATGTGATTCTTGAGTTCAAGGGATTGAAGACGTAGCTATCAACACGAGGCGTGCTCAAGGGTTTGTTGTTGGTTAGGCTATTAACCAGAGGGATACATAGCTGGTAAAAAATTAAATCTATTAATTTTCATCAGACTCAAGACATCAACATATATGTCACTTTCAGTTCATACAGACATGCTTTGAAAGATACTCGAAAGTGGTTATCTCCTTATCTGGATTTCCTCACTCCCATCATGTCGGGTGGTTAGGTGACTCCGTGATCCACCTGTGTCCATGTCAGCCTTGGATGTAGTTGGTCTGGTTAATATGGCTCCATTCGCTTTATCGTCCCTGCAAGGTTTCATATACGTGCTTCGTTGTTATTAGAAGCCATTTCGAAGGGGCCCAGATTGTCAGCCCATACTAGCATTTCTCGCGATTGCCCCTGATTCCCCGCTGTCCCCTACCGTATCCCTCTCAATTATACTCTTTCGATAAAACTGGTAGAGTCGTGGTGAGCAGTAAGAAGAATGGACAGTACTAGGAACACCGGCTCCAGAATCGATCGGGCTAGAGACAAGACGTTAGCCTATCTCGCTGGTGATAAGTATGACGAGGAGCATTCATGTCCCTAGGCGAATCCTTTTCCATAGCGTTACAGAGACAATAACTGTCGCCATGACCTCTCATCAGTGAGAAACTAGCCATTAAACCGCAATTCTGGCGTGAAAAAAAAGCTACTTGCTTTAAATACAGTAGTTTGATGGAGATGTTCACGAGACGAGAGTCAATATTGAAGCCCTCCGAAACGATGTTGCAAGGAGTGCCACTTTGGATTTCTGCCTATATAACCTGACATACACGGGAGCCTTGCCATAGAAAGCTCCGAAGTCACGGATTCTACCTGCCACGTTCACGGTCAGGAAGAATTCGGGCAAGACTTTGGGGGGGGGTGGATAAACCCTCTTTTTAAGAACTGTTGAAACCCCCCTTTTAGAAGTCATCGGGTAATTCAACAGGAATGAATCA
>JAOYMO020047812.1:0-11813 GCA_025802455.2 Iodosphaeria phyllophila
GGGGCCCGAGCAGTTTAGTCTTGGGCAGAAACATGATATTTCATCAGGCGAAGCGAGTACAGATTGGCTTAACAAAAGTTCCGAGCAGAGTAGTTTTTCTCACCCGAGTGCCCAGTCCCACCAGTGAACCTATTAGGCGACTACAACTATCGCACTGATCTGTGCATATGGAATTATCATAGGTACCCTGGTCAATGGCTGCATTTTGTGATACGCCTACAACATGCAGGTGGAAGACCGACCTCTCCGCCTCGCGATCAAGGAGGCACCCCCGAAGCACCCTGGGTCTGGAGGCGCCAATAAGGCAGGAAGCCCTGAAACCGTCGCGCTTACTGGTATCAGCATTCCTATGGTCTCGAACTAACAAGTGGATATGGACGACGAGTAGATGGTCTTGACAGAGTTGACAATCTGCATCGGAATCCGCGAGAGCCGGTAGAATGTGACGCGGGGACTGATTTTCAGCCCATGCTTGGCCATCTAGCGGGTCGGTTAGGTTGCCTAAGAAGGCGCAGTCTGAGATGAACTTTGTGGCACTTTGCCATATTGGATCATAAGTGATCATAAGTTGACAGCAGGTACTAGATAGTCGAGGATGGCCAGATGACCAATCCTATCCCGCGTTACTGTGCTGAAGTCAGTGTTTGGACATTATAAAGAGCGCCGTTAGCTTGGTGTTCCGCGATCCTTGCCCCAGCGAATTTCTGTTTGAGCCTCGCAACCATCAACCGCAATTACAGTACAAAACGCAAAGCATACGCTCTTTACTTGGCGGACTGTCAAATCGTCAGATATCACAGCCACAACTCAACCCTCAACGCTCACTCTCATCAGACCTCACGAACTAGAATACAGAAACAGCAGGAGAAGGATTCTTTGGTCGGTGCAATGGATTCGAAATATTCTGCCCAGCGTGTCGCTGGACGGGAGCACTTCCCTAACTTTCCAAAGGGGTTCATCGCCATCCGCATTTTGCAACTCGTGCTCTCTTTAATATGCCTAGCCCTCAATGCTTTCGGAATCGCGTACATCGTGTTTGCCGGCGATTGTCTTATGATCTTCACGGTAGAGTCAACCCATACCTTCTCAGATCATCACTAAGCACCATGAAATAATTTATCAATTGTGCAACGGAACTTGGCTAATCCGAGACGTACATTTACTTCCTACAGGCCATTTGCACCGTGATTATCTCAATCTACTATATCGTTGCAGAATTCGGGGCACCAAGAATGTACAACTACTGGGCTGTCTTGGCCTTGGATATTTTCCTGCTCCTGTTCTGGCTTATATCATTCGCACTCCTGGCCGCCGGCGTTGCACCTTACATGGCCGGCCCCTTCTGTGTGGACGGCTACTGCTATGATGGTCTCTCGTCTGGCGAAATGATCATTGCCAGCTGTCTTGCTGCGGCTGCGGGTATCGGAGGCCTGCTATTGTACGTTAGCCATGACTCAATTCCTAAACCACAACGTTTCTATTTTTTCTGTTTCCTAACGTCTGCGCAGTATTCTCTACATTATCTCTCTCTCCATCACGGGGGTCATGATTCATCGTCATCGCCGGGCTGGTCTTCATTGTACTCCTGGCAGCGGAGGCGAAAAGGTCCAAATGCAATCACAGCCTAGCAATGCACAATATCAGCAACAACATAACTACACCCAACCCGCTCAGAACGCTCCTGGTCAACAGGGTTACGCAGCACCGCAGCCCCAGTACCCCCAGCAAGTTCCTAGTCCCAACAGCAACCACGGCCCTTATCAGCAACCACACCCGGAGATGACAGACTATGCTCAACAGCCACATGGATACCAGCAGTAATCGGCTGACAGGAACGATCGCACGCTTGGGGTAAGGGGTAGCGACGCATGAGCGATGACTTATGTTGAAGCATGGCTCGAGATGCTAATGGTGGAGGAGTTGTATCGGCTGTGGTTACAAGGACATCGTACACCCCAGTAGATTGATCTGGAGTACCTTTGGTCGCCGTCATTGTTGATACGGGCGGCGTAAAAACCAATACAAGAATATTATAGTACCATAATGCCCAAAAATCACATATGCCCTCATCAACTCCTTTGGGAGTCTCGAGCGAACATTGGGGCTTGTTGGCCAACTATGCCGCCATATGTTGATTAATCTTACATGAACGGTGTGGTTCGAACAATTCCATAGCTTGGCATACATGTCCGGGAGTCAACGAGCTGGCTCAATAGTTCTGGTAAGTCAGGGGACCCACTTATAGACCGGCCCCCTTATGGATCGGGGGTTTACACCAAAATGACCTCCCTTCACGAGGCCACCAGCAACTCTACATAAATGGTAAAAGAATTCCGATGAAGCCAAATGCGATATCATCAACTTTTGAGAAATTATGTTGTAATTACTGTGAAGGAGCAATCTGTAGGACATTGTGGAAAGTGTAGCTTTAACAACCATTACATAACCAGTTAACCAGATGCAGACCATGCCACATAGCACACCTAGGATGGTGAAACACTAATATTTAATTAATAATTGGGATGAGTATGATCTTATTCATCTATGAACCAAGTTTGAAAGCCGTGTTAGATATTTCTTTTGAGTAATGAAGGTAGTGATTTTAAATGGTAGTTTTACTGCTACTGGTGGGCGTTTTTAGTATGGTTGAATTGATCTACGGGTAGCAAAGTCAGTTCTGATGGAGCACACTTGGACAGAATAGAAAATCTATACATAATCAGAATTCCTCTTCAACCCTCTTCAATTTGACTTCTTTAGGTTTGCCTAGAAATTTCTTTGAAGACTGTGGTCCTACCAGCAAAATCAGGGCCCTTAGTACTACGTAGGAACAGGTTTAGGGCAGCAACGTTTTTTCTTTTTCATGCAGCGTCCTTACATTGTATTAACCATAATTTGTTTACAAATCTCTTCAATTTGGCTTCATCAGAGTTCTTTAACCATTTATGTAGAGTTGCTGGCGGCCTCATGAAGATAGGGCATTTTAATGCATTTTGGTGTAAAACCCCAGTCCATAAGATGAGCAGTCCATAAGAAGGTCCCTTGACTTGCCCTTACAACAGGTGTTCCAAAATAAACTCCCAATAAATACGTGGATAGAAAAGATGCTTTCGGTGCTTGGCTTGTCTCTTCTGACACATAGATGTGAGACATAGCATGTTTTCATCGTTCTTCCGACGCTATTCGACCCCGAAAAGCTGACGCTTTCGTCCAAGCCGTGGCTTTGTTTTTGGCGGGGAAATGCTTAGGGGGTATTGGAATGTCCCCGATTAGCACCGGAACGAGGCGGCGGTTTCATCACCGGACTTTTGATGCGGCCGGATAAAGACAAACTCCATCTGTAGACACGCACTTTGCCAGAGGCTCAATTTAGTTCTTGAGTGAAAACAGTCTAATTTCTTTACCCTAGAATTATACTGCCAGCCGGAAAAGAGATGTCCTTTGTTAGGTGTATTGTCGTTTGTGAGACGAAGAGTCATGTTCAATATAACGTCTACTTCTCCAAGGTTAGCAGGCGGGATTCCCTTTCCAGCTTCCATTATCCTCAGAGAATGTTCTCGCTTTCTCTATCATTGGTACCAGATTGTCACTGACTGTCCCAATCTTGTTCCATTCCTTTCTATTCGACTCCCGGAGTTTTACTCGTATGTCTTAACTAACGTTCTTTCCAACACTAAGACCACCAGAAAAAAACAATCGAGTCGGAAATTTCCACTACAGAGAGCTCTCCTTATGATGGCATCAACCTCCAACAAGCGAGATCCACAGAAAGGGAAGTTTGCGTCATCGGCACTTAGCGCCGCTGTCGATTGCGTATGGCTATGGGCAAGAGCACGTCCAGGCTCAGAGCCATGGAAGCGCGCTGCAAAGCGTCGAGGCTATGTGGATTGGTCCCTTAAAGATATATTCGCGCTTATGAGAATGCGAGGCACTTACGCAAAGCCTTTAGGCGTGGCCCAAACCGATTTCGGAGATGCCGTCACCAGTCCTGCTGGCTCTTCTGAACCTTGGTTTGATCGGAGCCATACCGAGCTGAGGGAAATTACCATCGAATTCGCCGAAAAGTGGTTCGGGCGTGTTGATCTGCCGGAGGACTATGGGGGCAGCCCTTGGGTTGAAAACCTAACCCCACAGTTCATTCACTATGCCAACGAAGTCGCGCATGAGGACGTAGAGCACGGCGGATATGACGTTATGCTGAAGGATAAGGGAGAGCGCAAGTGGATAGTAGCCGGCATTCTAGCACAAATCTTTGCTAGGTGTATTTACAGTCAGAGCCTGTTTGGCGCTACGGAAAAGGAGATTGGGATTCTTGAGGAACAAGACTCCAACTTCAAATCCGGAGACGGTGCGGTTTTATTTCTTAAGCGCCTGCTCCCAGGCGAGAGCCTTCTAGAGCTCTCATGTCTGCATCGTTTATCTCGCTATATGGTTTTCGCTAACGCCCTGCTTTTAGAATATCTACGCGCATCAATCCGCTGTCACACAATCAATCTCATGCTTGGCACGCGCATCGTCACGGAGAGGTTTTGGCCCGCAGTCAACAAAGTTGCTGCGCAACTTGCAGTTGTACTGCTCCCATTACTCAATCTATTAAATTACGCTGAAGCTTCTATCGCTGCGGAACCTCAGCTCGACAAACTTAGGTTTCAAAGCTTCTTTCAAGAACTACACACCTTGGTCGCGCATGCGGCATACTTCCATATTGCCATGAGGCGGTCTCCCAGAATTTTCCGCCACTCCTTCGCCACCCCTGGTGAAGTCAGTCACGATCAAAATGACGTCCCGACCTGGTCCGAGTCATATTATGCATCTAGTAAATTTGTAGATGCAAAGGAAATCGTCTTCCCCGAGCAACAATCAACTGCGCCACAAGCGGCATCAACCGATACTGCTTTGTCTCAAGCCCGGAGCAAGCGATCAAAGGAGCAGGTGTCCGCGGACCAATATTATTCGCTAAAAGGAAAACGTGTCAAATATGCCATATGGCCCTTGCTGCAATGCTCCGAGGCCTTCTACCCTCAGGGCCAGATTATTGACAGAAAACAACCTGGCTATGGATCCCCAATGGAAGGTTACAGAATGGAACAGCGTACCGTTGAAATCGGCAAGAAGGCGGTGATGTATTGTCAAGGGCCTCATGATTCACGACATCCATCCCTCAACGGAATAACGCTGCTCGCGCACGTGGAGCAGGAGAAGAAGAAGCTCCGTAAGAAACGTAGAATGCGACGCTTTTTCGCCCGGTGTCTGATTCTGCTTTTGTTGCTGGTGGCCGGCTGGTTCATAATGGAGGCTAGCAAGGATGGCACTCTAGACCGACTATTTTCCCAGGCGTGGCTTTATTTCAAGAATTCGTTGCAGCCATATCTGGACCACTTGTCGTGCTCATACTTCGATTCATGGTCTGATCCTTATCTCGAAATCTTCTCGTACATGCCGAACATGCCGATTTCCTGAACTCTTGAGAACGTTACCACGCCTGCCGCAACCACTTTCCCTGCGTTGTCAGGGCTACTCCTGAAAAAATGGTCTTTTGGACTTCCTCCCTTCATTCAAATTACGCTACGATTGGCCGTACGTTCCAGGACCGGTACAGGGGTTCGCTCAGGACATCAGCTAAAGAGCAAAATTATTCCTGGAGGGTCAAATTGATGAACAAGATTTCTTGTATTTGTTACCCAATTCTTTGCATTCTTCATAGGGTAGCCTCGGATGACTTGGGCCATGTATATGGCTTTCCGTTTTTTCAGGGACTGGATAACTTATTCACTTTTTCTTTCAACCATCAAAGCCCTTCGATTTACGTGTAATCTAGAGAAATAAACCGAACCCGCTTGGTTCAACCTTCGGATTGCCGTGAACACAATATCACTTGAAGTTCTTCACTGTGCTAGATTGCGACCTCGATTTAGGCTGGCGCTAAGTTCCAAAAACTATCCAGGAAATCCATCTGCATTTGAATTGATGATTGAAGAATGGGAATCAAGCTGAGATCCCCATCCAAGTCAAGCAACCTCAACAAACGATAAAGCATACTTGAAACAACTATCAGTCTCAAAAGGTATCCCACTAGAATTTGACAGCACAAGTTGTCCGCACTCACCGCAATTCAAGCTGTTGGATACCGAAAAAAGTAAACACTGATACAAATCCACTCACCAACTCACGACTCGGAGCACCAACAATCCGCACTACCACAGCCCATTTTTGCAGCAAGATTTTCATGTGAAAAACAGATTGCGCTGTCGAAAATTTTAGCAATGAAACATGTCTTTTGGACTGGAAGTCTGCTGATAAAAGCGCGTTGTTGCGAGCACACTGTTGGTGTTGTAATGTGATCAGCTTAAATTAATAGCACTGGCGGAGATAGTGAATCCCTCCACTTGTGCTTCCTGGATTACCTAATCCAAAGGCTGCTTATGTAATATACGCTGGTAGAAGATGGACAGTTGAATATTATGGCAGATTTGGGTCCGAAGGGCCACGATACGGTAGTAAACTAACTAACTAGTTAACGTCGATTTCATCTACTTAAAAAGACTCTAATCTGCGCGAACGGAGTCCCGAGCGGGTGATACAGACGTGACACTCTAATTAACCATGCAAGACACACACAATGAATGCCCCCTGCACACGATTCAGCCGCCATTTTGACCCCTCCAACTTTCTCTTTCCACCCAACCCGCTCGTTTGTGCTTCCGGAACTATGATACTACGCAATACTTCCGGAGTGTGACGAGGACCTACTGGCGCGTTGAGGGCGAGGGCGGGATGCTGAGATAAGACCCACATGCAGGGATGATGCTGAGATACTCACCGCCCTCAGAATGTAAAGGCAGCAGCCCGCAGCCGATAGCTTTTCTCTTTTTCTTCTTCCTTTCTGTAGCTTTGGTATCTTCTCAATCAAGCCCCCTTTTCCTCCCACTATCACGGCCGTGATACGGATTGTGGCTCTGGTGGCTTGACCCAGCACTAGCCACCAGAGCCACACGCTCGCGAGGATACGAGCGAGCCTTTTTATTGCAGATTTGGCCGAATTTGCCCAAATCTGATTCTACCAAGTTAACACACTTTTTGGCTACTGATCATTCGCACTAGTGTGCCCTAATTACTGGAGCTTTTGTGCGGTGTGCTTTGTCGGAGGGTGCCTTTTTACGCTATCTACAAGGCACAGGAGGTACCGGTATGTACAGTACCTGGATTCAAAGCCTCATTCAACGCGCTTATGTACATACATACGTAGCAAGTCCGCGCTAGCGATGTTGAAATTTGGGACATTCATGTATGTTTAGGAGATTCGTGCCCGAAAGCTATCATAGGAAACTAATCAACGTCGCTTTCGTCCACTTGTCAAAAATCTGATCAGCGTGACCGGAGTCTTGAACGGATAATACAGAACTCTCCACCCTCCACTCCCAAAATGCTTAAAACCACACGTCATAATGAGAAGAACATACAAAACTCGACCCAAGACACACCCGGTGGGTGCACAACTTTCCTCCTCGGCTCGCCAGAACTACTTTGGGCTTTAACTGGTGAACTCTGCTGGATGTTTGGTTCGCCATCTGGTAATGAGCAGGTGCAACATACCGGCTGGGCTGCGGCCAGGCCATCACCACCCTCCCGGTCAATACATGGCAGGCCCATTTTAATCTGCATAGAATCATGCCGGTATCAACCTTGCCATTGCGTCCTTCTGGCTTGCTCGTACTCGGCTCGGATAACAACGGTGAACTTTTCAATGTCCTTCATTCTTCTCTCTCTCTCTCCTTCGCTCCTGGAATCGTTTCCTTCCCTTTTGAAACCTTTTTATCCTCATCTGTGTAACTTGGGACGGGTTCATTGTTAAAAATTCTCGCTGTAGCCTTTGCGATCTCGGACCAGTGGCCCTTGAGAAAGTCTTTGCTATTTCCGTGATACGTCTTCTTAAGGCTTACGGGCGGTTTGTTAGGGTCGTCGATGTAAATCATGGCGAGCATCATGAGATCGTTGATCAGCTCTTCTCCTCTACCCTCTATGTCCGCATCTTCTCCCACGCCGCCTCTTTTCTCATCCTCGACGATTTCCTTAAGCTTCGTTCGCCCTTCCTCCGACCTAACATAATGAGCGATCATGTCAGGAAATCTCTTGTAGTATAGCTCCGAGGCCAGAACAGTCCTGAACCTAGAAAATTTGTCTACAATCTCTCTATCTGGTCCCCTATGTTTCAGTCCTTGGCCAGTCTCTGTCCAGGCCGATCCCTCTTCCTTTGCTGCAGATGTCAGGATTTTAACGTTTAAATTGAAGAGAACAATGAGCTGCTTGGTGGGCATTCCAGAGGCCATCAACTCCATCCTTTCCATGGACTCGCTGGAGGCTTTTCCCAATAATGACTGTAGCTCCTCGGAAGGCTCGCCGTTCTTTTCAGTATCTAAAACTGCAGTGTTAAGAAGTTGACCCTGGTGAGCCTTGACGTAAGCATGGTCGGCTCGTGTAGATTTGGCTAGGGGTTCCGGTGCTACGCAGCCCAGCGGTAGGATGAATTGGAGTAGTAAAAGGAAACCAAGACGTAGTTGCACCATGATGTCGAGCGAGATATACGAGCAATCGTAGACAAACCTTGCAACGTGGAATCGAAAAATGAAGTATGACGCCCTAAGACAGACTTGGAAGATGAGAACAGCAACCTTGACGGGCTAAAAGACTACAGCGATCGATCGTAGGTGGTGGAGATCGGGAAAATATGCCGTAAAAGGGTCTAAGTTGGTTGCGCTTACAGACCCGAAAGTTCAGGCCGTTTCCAGGCGATATGATCCAGGTAGGGAGCCTCAAAGGAACGCCTAGACTTGAGAACAGATGGGCGTGGTGGGCAAATCGAAAATGAGTTAGTAGAATATGTGTTAAGTGCCTTGTCTCGAGCAACTCTTCTTTGAACAAGGGCTGACGTTTGTAGAGGTGACGCGACGAGTATAAGCTAGAGAGCTGTGGAGTAGAAGCACGGGGGACAGGGTATGTCAAAGAGGATGGCATATATTTTATGACACGATGGCGGGAGTTTCAAGAGACAGTGTGACCCTGTGAGCATGAAGACAATGAAGACAAGTTAGATGTGCTAATTCGTTTTCTATGATTATCGAATGAGACTCGCCGGGAATTTATAATAAAAGTTTGGGTGAGGGCCGTGAGAAGGATGCTCCTCAGACTCGCAGTAGACCAAGCCGCATCCCCACCCACAACACTATAGTATGGATCATGAGATGTCCATGATGTCTAAAACGGTTAGGTGCTAAAGATTTTCTAAACCCACAATACCACTAGCCCTGAGCACGATTCACGCTGTAATATTCTTACCCAATCTGATGGAGACCCCACAATCGAGGAGACGGAAATAGTGTAAATCGAAGGTGTTTAATGTCGGTTTTTATGTCTAATGTGACGAGCTTCTCCAGCAAAGAATACCTGTTTAGATTCTAACCCAGATCCATCTAGACAGGTAAGGTTCTTGGGGGTTTAGGTGAGGGAAAATCCGCCTCCCAGCCGATTTGAGTCCCGCGGGGCGGGGTCGTGACGTAGTCTGTAATAGCCTGTAAGTTGCTCTAAGCAAGACGAACATTCGCGTATCGACAACGATCTACTCGGCTATGATTCAGCCACTCGCTAGGCCAGAAATCGACTCACCTAGGCTCGAAGGCGCCTCTCGTCTTTCCGAGCAACAAGAGCGCTTATTTTGAGGGTTTTCCGGTAGTATGTCGAGTCAGTACGGCCCATGAGTGTACTGGCAAAGAGCCAAGCACTGTTTCTCACATCGACACCAAGCCTACTCAAGCAGCACGCCCCTCTTGATCCTCTGAGCTTTTCCGAAGGACGAGGGGCAAAGGTCAGGTGAGCCAATGCTGCCAGATAAACCTGGCAAAGCAATCGCTGTGACGGGTAGCATTGCCAGTGTAGAGAGAGCACCCCACCCAGAGCACGTTTAGTGCCTTCTTTTAAACCCCTTCACTGGGATCTACCGCGACCGTCATCAGCTTTCGGATGAACGGGACGGCGGAGGAAACCCTGGATGAGTACAAGAATCATGTCGTGGCTTGTATGGTTCGTGAGCATTGACTGAATTTCCTTACAAAGTAGGTTACTCCAAGTAAATACCAAGCTCCGTGAAATTCCCTCGCTCGATCTTCGTTTGCTATGGGAGGTCGCACATGTCCGGTGGTTACTTGTGTAGATCATTTACTGTGTAGATCCAATAGTCTCTCTGGAACTGACCATTACCTCGCAGTCCTAAGAGAACAGTGTTACACTATCAGACTCTGTACACGTGCCCTAGTGGACCGTGATATGATGAGTCTAGATACAGTCCAGAGACGTATCTGGTACTGTGGGTACAGGGCGAAATATTATACCCGCATACGGTACTCTGTGGGGGTTTGTGGGGGTCCTGCAGCCCCGCACGAAAAAAATCCTTTTTTGTTTTTGCCTACGAGCCTACAATTCTATGAGCCTACGAGTTTACGAGGCAGGCAAGCATCACAGCATCATAATAGTTGAAGACTTCGGTAATTACTCCATTAAGCAGTTAGAAGCTATCCCTATTCTCTTTCTCTCTTATCGCTTGTGTATGCCGCTTGTCTGCCTCGTAGGCTTGTAGGCTCGAAGGATTGTAGGCAAAAAGAAATTTAAATTTTTTTCGTGCGGGACTGCAGGACCCCCAGAAGCCCCCATAGAGTGCCGTATGCGGGTATAATATTTCGCCCTGTAACCACAGTAGTCAAGGGATCTTCCAGCGCGTGCAGATAAAGTTTCCTCTCCATGTGCGCACATGATCACAAATCCGGCAGCTGGCTTTCAAAACACGCTAGATCTGGGATAGATCTTCTGCCTACCATTCCAGCTAGTCGAGGTAGCATTTCAGCGGGTCGGCTAGGGAAGGCTGAAGGCCGATGGTATGTTTGACATGCGATCAGGCAATCGCGGATGAAGCCTACGCATACAAACGAGAACAACTTCAAATGCCTCCCCAAGGGGAGGGTGGCGTGCCAGTGTGAGGTCCCTATGAGCAGATCAAACAGACGATGTTTTCCTGACAACTAAATTCATATCATTGTAAGCATAGATTCCACACACTATCATGATGCGTTGGACTCCGATCAAGGGGTCGCATTCTTCGACGTAACGTTACGGGAAAACAAGATAGATACTACAGCACTCTCCCACAAGAAGTGGCCGACTGGCATTGAATCGGTTGCCAGTCATGTTTCTTCGACAGGTAGCTCCATTCATCAGTCGACCTTATGTCTGTGGATGAGGGAATACAGGCTAACATTCCTTGATGGATACACTAACTTTATGTAGATCCATTCATTCATGGCGAAAATCAATTCAATTGAAAAGGTGTCAGGGTCTAAGATATTGGTCCTGTTAGCCCTCATATCTAGTTTCAATGATCTACGGTGCAGCGAGACCTCTCTGAAGTCCTTTGGGGCAGGGTGGTAACCAGGCCAGTCCTGCACCAGTCCCGCACGGACCAGGCCTGTCAGTCCAGGCCAATCCTGGGGATTTGAGGACTGGCCTAATCACGTGACCAGGCCAGTCCCGAGGCTGCAGGACTGGTACTAGGCTAGGCCTTGGTTGGGTAGGACTGACTGGCCTGGTTACCACCCTGCTTTGGGGTGTCATCTGACATGCATGAAGGCTACAGTAGGTGAATCTGACATCCGTCTATGGCCACCTGCATAACCACACGAAGGCAGACAAGAGGAGACAAACTCAAATGTATGGCTGTTGGAAGGTGCCTTCAAAAATAAGACATTTTGAAGCATGCAAGAAATTGTTCA
>JAOYMO020047893.1:0-11809 GCA_025802455.2 Iodosphaeria phyllophila
ACCTCCCTGCTATCTTGTCGAATATCCTAGGATTCTATCTCATCTCAGGATTTGAGAAATTGAACAACAGTGGATCTCTAGCCCGCGAAGAGTCTGCCCTCTCGGCATCGCATTTCGTAGGCGAAATTTTGCCTCGAAGCCTCCGTACGGCTTGTCAGCTAGCTACGCTCGTGTTACGTATATGCTGCACTGGCTGGCCGCTTACCGCCGAAAAGGTTGGTTCATACTTCGACTCTGGTCACACATCGCTTGTTTGTTTATTGAATTACTGTTTAAATATCCTCATTGTGCCTGAGTCCCTAGACGCGTATCTCTGAGATAGACGCGCGAACCAAGTGCTGCTGGCTGAGCAGCTGCCCGAGCGGGACAAGACCAGGCCCCGCTGCGGGTGCTTGATATGCCTGCGCCCTTGTCGAGAAGCGACGGGCGTGAAGCATGGGCACACTCTGCCCAACTTGCGTCAACGGTCAATGTTGAACCTTGCCCTTGCGTTCATTGTTGCGCGACACAGTATCATGGGCGCTCACGTGCTTAATGCAGCCGCCAAGTTGGAGAAGGGTAATAGTGAGGAAATAGTATTCTCACGATCTTGACTGAAGCGGTGCTGAAATTTACGCCTCGTGCTTTTCTGTTTATTTTTCTTCGTGTTACGATCTTACATCTTACGGCCCGGCGTACCGCAGGCTGACTCTGATCGAAGTTGTTCCAGCAACTCAGCATTAGTTAGCTACGACTGCAGTCTCTTTAGAGTTGCGGAGAGGCTATAACCATCCCTGCCAATTGCCCGCTGCAGCGGTGCCTGCCGTTTTCGACATCCTCGGGGACTCCTGGTCACTGCTCAGCCGAATCAATCCACAATTGCCGTTCATCAAGTTATTTACAGGGCATATCATTCGACAAGCCTGCAGCTGTCCAAGTAGTCAGTAGCGAGGCGATAGGCTTGATTCTGATTGAGCTTTGTTGATGTCGGATGAAGAGCTTTATTACGCTCGCTGACTAAGATCTCTAGCGTTTGCCTCTCGTTGTTGGTTTGCATTCAGCGCCCCCGCAAGCCGGATAGTTGCTTGGACACCTGAACAATATCAGATCGCTCGACGCAGAATTTATCCAATCACATATAGGCCTGCCTCCGACATCTACGCAATCTGTTGTTTCTGCAAGCCCTCGTCATATTTTACGCGACGGCTTCAGAGTCTGGGAATCAAGTAGCTCGACTGAAGTATAAGGCCATCAAGATTTTCTCTTGTCTGTTCACAACCGGAGAATCATAAGGCTACCTGTTGGTACTCACTTGCGCCCAAAGTGGGTGAGGCCGCGTTTTGCCTCACTCTTTGTTCTACGGGCCCAATTGGGGGGGGACCATTCTATCCAATATCCTCAAAACTAATAAAGCTTAGGGATTTTACTGTGGCTCACGATCCCGTGATTCGACATATGATAGTAAGACGTCAACTCGGTTTCATCGTCCGAGCAGGCCCTCCCTCTTTTTGCCGAACGACATCGTGGTTCTGCGACCAGGTATGAGTTTATCGCAAATTTTTCTGTGAAAAGATTTCTCCCCCCAAAAACACATCAGTCGTGATATAATCTTGATAGGCATGAACAACAGTGCGTCGTGCCCAATTTCACACCCATACAGTCTTCATGATTACACTACCAACACTTCTAGCCCCACCATTATTGAACACGGCAAGGATGGCACAAGAAGTCTCTGCCCTCGGGACTTGCTGTTGCACAAGACTATTATGATGGAACTGTTTGCATATTCCCCACTAAGGATGAGGCAGCTTATTTTGCATGTTACCCAGTGTTGCGTTGTCTCTATCTATATCTACCAGACTGGACCCGACCAGACCTAGTTGGGCAATTCTTAAGACATAATACTACCATACATGTACTAAACTGCTGCGCAGGCAGAAAGATTTCATATCCCGACGCGGCATTCAAGTCGCAAACTGATACGGAACTGCGGGTCTTGTCCTAGGCGTTCATCTCACATCGACCACTCCTAGGATATTGAACGGGTGCCACACATTCATTGCCAACTGCCTGCTAGGAAACGCCAACCCTGCTCGAGTGCGAGAGCGGAGCTGAATTCTAGGGCAGCTCCACGCATCCAAGTGCCTGGGTCTGTCTAGGTGGTTGTGACACATAGATTTCGTGTGCAATCTGAGCTATTACGACAACGATCAGCTCGAAGCCCCGTCAATCGGGTTCATCGGCTTCAGAACGTGGTATGTGTTTCAGTCTTTCGGTTACTTTGCCAGTGTAAGGTACCGCAATGCAGCCAACAACTGCTTCCAGGCCACGCTGTTTATTCACGTTCGGCCATCTACTATCTACAGGGGTAAATGCCCACGCTATGCGCCCACGGACACGATAAAAATAACTTCTGCAACAAATAATGTGGTGAAGCCCAAGCTTTTGACTGACAACTACTGTCAGAAGATAGGATTGACCTGCAGCTTGAAACATTCTCGCACTACTGAAGGAAATTACCGAGCTGCATTCCGATCCATTAGGCCACGTCTGATCGCGGCTGCCAGATTCGACTTGCACAGTAAGTAGTCCCACGACTGTGCGTCGTAATTGACCACTGTTGAGATCTTTACCATCGTTGACTACCCATGCATTGTCCTAGCATCTGGAAGTTATGATTTCTGGGGCATTTCTGGTTTCATATGCCTATGCGGAATTGGCGCAGTCAAGCCACAAGCCATTGCACCTCTGCACCATTCTCGAAGTGTGGTAGCTTCAACGGCCCTAAAGTCAAGTCTGTGTGAAGAGAAGCATCCCCCGCCGACTACATGGATCATCGCTGTCTTATATGCCAGTGAGAGCACCTACTAACATTTGATTTTATGCAGATAGTATAGGACAAGACCCATCGCTGGCCTTGACGGAGCAGAGGATAATAACTATGACGCGAACTCCGCAGGGCTCGAGCCCGTACATCAAACAGGATATCAAGCAAGAGGTGGAGCAGGAGCCAGCAAGCGATTCGGTATGTGATATACTTTGCGTTTTCATTCAACCCTCGTCGTTATTTGTACACAGCCAGAGCAAGTTTGGCTGGATTCGAATTTCAGGCGTTCGGCAAGTAGCCGTCGTCCTTACAGCATTCTCATCGCTCTGTTGCAAAATGGAAAAGAGTGGAATCCTCGAGCCATTGGATGAGAAAGCCCTCAATTGAAAGCAAATCACCTGCCAGCTTTCATTGTTTTGTTTTTCTTGCGATTCGGATTGCTTGTGACAAAACCGACTGGTACCGAACAAAGATGGCCAAGGGTTATCCAAGGATTGGTGGTCTTTCTGCAGCGAACTGTTGAGCTTTCTGGAACAAAGCTTGTGTGGCCTGCGTTAGCTTCCGGCCAGTTTGAGCTCCAAGGGCCAGCTGCTCGACTAGCCTGGCTCGCTTGGATGCTGACGTGCCTTGCAACGTCCGAGTCAAGTGGAGCGGTATTGCAGGAAATGTCAGCCTTCTTAGTGATCTGTAACTGCGTGATACCAGCCACGCGTAACCTGGATAGTTCTCTCGAGTACGAAACAATTGCGTCAGCGAAGAGCAGGTCATATTCTCTACAGGAAAGAAGAACTCTTGCGATACTATTTTCTTCTGGTTTGGCTCGAGTCGTCGGCATTGATGCAGCGGTGAGAAGCGGACTCCCCGGGTGCACGATTACGATTTTTGTCATCATTTATTGCACCTTGCAAACACAATTTAACTACCCCACACACATCAATGGAAGATGGTCTTCCAGCTGGTTGAACCTCGTGGACATTGCAAAGTTGCAACACAACATCGATAGCAGAAACCAGCGTGGATATAGCTTACTGCAGATGTTTCTTTGGTTATCAGCCTGATGAGCGTAACAACTGGCCCCGAGGCAGGGAGGGCATCTTGCGATGACCAAGAAGTCCGACTTAGCTCCCGTACGTGGGGTAGAAACGCTGGCGGCGGATGCCAGCCAATCGCATAGCTAGTGGCTGTCTCGATTTAAGCAAATGGAGGTGACACGCCGCACGCGAGTGAATGCTCTTACTCTTACCACTGCACACCGTGCCGCTTGCGACGTCCGTGTCCACCAATTTCTCGAGGTTTTGCGGGTTTGGCGCGACTGGCCTTTGCGCATAGCATAATTCATGATGTTATCGGACCAACACTTGCAGCCCGAAAGCCATCTTGTGACAGGCATTCTGAAGAAGTCGTTTTATTTTCTTCTTCAGCCCGCAGGCTGCCCATGTGGCGCTCACAGTGAGCGGGCCTTGAGCGAGGGATGTCGCCGGTACTCTGCCGTGCTCTTCCGGAGGGGGCTACATGGTACAAGAGTTGAAACGACGAGCACTCCCCAAGGTGCCGTGTACTGTAGTAGAGTACCGGTTCGATTGCGTTGCCACACACCGCCTCGACTTCCGGGGGGCTGCCTCTTGGTGGCATCTGGTTCCGTTGACCAACAGTGGGTGGGCAGTACCTCATTGGACGAGGAGAGTCATCCTTCAACTGTGCCAGTGCGAATCGATTGGTCACTTCATCTAGACTGCAGCTGCGTTTGCCCCCCTGTCACATTCTTTGCATGCGACGCACCCCCCTTCGGCTTTTGCCACGCCCCCCCTTCCCTCGACTCGCTGCTGTCTCCGTAACCCCCCATGAAAAGTATACCCTTGATCCTGGTATGTCTATGCTCTGCAGGCAATGTACAAGCATTGCATGACCTGGGGCTTGTACCGAAAAAGCAAGCAGAGCGTGGCCGTTATTAGATTGCGAGCGCGAGTGCGCCGCAGAGTGGACAGTACGGTACAAAGGCTTTGGCCCACCGCAGGCCCTCTCAATCTCCATCTCACACCATGCTTACCCCAGGGCCGGAGTCTTTCCTCACCTTTTGGATGGACTGATCTCGTACATTGGCTCACCAGTCAAATACATACATACGGCCGGCCCTGTTTCCCCCCCTTTGGTCGTCACAATCAGTATCCTCGCTCCGATCTCATCAGCTCTTTTCTTGTCGACGCGACTTTTTGCGTGTTCCCTGGCACCCCAAGCTCTCGTCTCCCTGCAGTCAGCACCACACAGTTTGTCAAGACACTGTCATTTACTACTGTTATTGTTGTTGTTGTTGTTGTTGTCACCGTTGCCGCCGTTGCTCAAACGGTTTCGCGCGTATTTTGGACCTTTTTTCAAATTCGAGCCGAATAAACTTGAAGGAACTACCTAGTTGAAGTCTCTTTTTTATTTTATTTTGAATTGAGAGGGAGAGAGCGAGCTCCGGGCCCGGATCCCGTTGACACATCCGCGCGCACACACAACTACACACCGACACCGAAGCTGTCAACTGCCAACTCTGTAGGGTTCCTAAAGGAATTAAAGCCGTCGGCTGCTAGTAGGGATTCCCAATTGTTTCATGTTTGCTCTATCAATGGTTGCGCAATTCGAGGTTCTGTCGCAATTCCAAAGCCCAGTAGTAAATGGGCAGGGTCAAAGTCGGCCACTGTATGGAGTATTAAGGCACAGGCTGGCGAAATTTCCTTCATCTCAAGCTGCAGTCTCTTGGACCCCGGCTGGGTATTAGCCACGCACATCCATCCATCCATATCCAGGCAGGTCGTGGGCCCAGCAGCCAGGACAAGCCCCCCGCCACTGGCCCTGCATTATACTGGTAGCGAAAGTCGCGACCAGCAGGGGGATGGATAAAGTTGAATGATCACGATGAGCCCTGAAGAAATAAAGATGAGGAGGGGACGCGTCTTGTTGTAGCCGGCTGCAAAGTTTCTTTACCTTTTCCATCGGGACGACGATTTCGACGAATTCCTCCCAAGGTTAGCTTTAGCAAGCTCGTACTAATGGTTGTCTCCTCTATGCAGCACCACCCCCACCATCCGCAGGGACAGGCGCCTTCCCTACACTTACAGCAGCAGCATCATCCTCGGGCCTCGAGCCTTGTGCATCATCAACATCACCCAGCACAACAACAACACCACCACCAGCATCAACATCAACAACAACACCCACACGCACATCACCAACAACAACAACACCAACAACATCTACCGACGCCGACAACAGCGACACATCAACAACAGCATCACCCAGGAACGGCAGCGCCACCAGCACACCATCAATCACATCATCAAGGTACAGCGCCATCTCCAGCGACGTCGACAACAACACCAACTTCAGCGTCGTCAACATCGCAACATCCATCGGCATACGCGACATCAGCGCAGCACTCGTTGTCGTCATCAGGGTATCAACCGACTAGCCAAGTCACAGCAACAAGTGGTCATCATAGTAGCGCCGATATTCCGTACTACACGACGCAACCCAGTCCGTACAGTACGCCAAGTACGACTGGCGGATATACGTCCGCAGGTAAGAAGCTAACCCATATTTCTTTCAAACAGTTTTCCAAGCAATTTTTCAAACATTTTTTTTCTTCAAACAATTCAATACAATAGGATAGACTTGAGAATAGCATGAACTAATTTTTTTCTGGTCCCTTTTAGACACGTCGGACATGATGGCAGCCGCACAGATGCCTCGGCCATACCCTTCGATTTCGTATCACACGCCGCAGTCTAATTCACCGGCGTCAGTGGCGTCGCCATCAGGTCATGACCAGCACAGAAGTATATACGGGCAACCGCCTTCTACACTTCAACAACAACCAATGTATTACTCTCCGCAACAGTCGCAATACTCATCGATGCAACCGCAAGCGCCGTCGCCATACCAAACACATGCACCTCAACAAGGTCATCAGCCGCTTTCATCGCAAACCAACATGATGCTACCCCACAGTGCCCCTCAACACCAGATGCCTCAACATGCTCCTCAACATGCTCCTCAACACAGTCAACAACCCATGGCTGCGGGGAGTCCACGAACACATCCCAAGATGGAGCCGCAAGTTCCCGCTCCAATGCAGCAAAGACCTGGTCCTGTTCCTATGGGCACTCCGCAACAGCATGGTCACAGTCACAACCACAGCCATAACCATAGCCAGAACAGCCAAGGGCCCATCTCCACAACTCCCACGAGCTCAACTCCCGGTGTCAACAGCAATGCCGCTCCCGGCCCCATACCTGCTACTACCCCGCTTGTAGTACGGCAGGATAACAACGGCGTGCAGTGGATTGCGTTTGAGTACTCCCGCGACAGAGTAAAGATGGAATACACGATTCGCTGCGACGTGGAATCGGTCAACACAGATACTCTGCCTGCCGATTTCAAGACGGAGAACTGTGTATACCCCCGGGCCTGCTGTCCCAAGGATCAGTACCGTGGCAATCGTTTACAATACGAGACGGAATGCAATACTGTGGGTTGGGCTTTGGCTCAGCTCAACCCTTGTCTACGAGGCAAGCGTGGGCTGATCCAACGTGCTGTTGATAGCTGGCGGAACAGCAACCAAGATCCTCGCCTTCGCAGCCGTCGGGTCCGTCGCATGGCTAAGATGAACACGCGCAAGGCCGTTCCGAGCCCACATCCTTCACACATGGCCGCGCCTTCCGCAGGTGGCCCGGCAGGGATGCCGGCTCCTGGATCCATGGCGCCCGGTGGAACGGCGATGGGCAAGCCCGGTATGCCTAGCATGGGTGCACCGATGCACCACCACCACGCTGCACATTCGGATGGGAACCAGGCCGGGGATGAAGTTGGTATGTTCCACCAGATGTGATGATGATGATGATAATGGGTGATGATTAAATCCATGGTTGAGATTTTCTTCTCCCCCTCCCGCTTCCTTTCCGTCACACAACCACAACACATACATGGTTTGATGGTGTTGCATCGTTCCTCTTTTTTTTTCTCTCTCTACACAGCTTTGCTCTGCTGCTACTGCTGTCGAGCATGTACACAGTCATCCAAACCAGCTTGTTCTTATTTCTGTTACTATCATCATCGGCCATAGCATTGCATTTGCATTTTACATGTACGTTGCCAGATGCTGCTGCTTTTGTCGTTGTTGTTGTCGTTGTCGTCGCTGCTGTTGCTGTCGCTATTGCTGTTGCTACTGCTACTACTATGATACCTCTCATGTCATAAACCTCTTTCGGTCATGGTGTATTTTCTCTACTTGTTATATAGCGAGCCGCCCCATGTGTGGTGGCCGTTGGCGTAAAAAGGAGGGAAGACGGCTGGGATGGGTGGCTCATCTTTTTTCAAGGGCATGGAGGGATTTTGTCTGGCATTACTTCTGTACATTACATTTTAAAAGAGCTGTGCCGCCGCCGTTGCAATGTCTAGTTACTTGCCGGCCTGATGCTGCTACTGCTGCGGGCATCTTCCCACATATCCAGCTGTGCAGCGTTGATCAAACCAACATTGCACAATACGCCTCCATCATTTTATACCAGCTGCTGCTCGTTGATTTTTATCTGATTTTTTCTGTCGTCGCATTGCTTGTCGTTTGCCGTTGCTGTTGTCTTTGGTCCTTGTCGTTTTACTTGCCGCACAATTCCACCTCCGGTTTGGCCATTGCCTTGCTTCTCTCTTCTCTTGTCTTGATCCGTCATGCCATCATCATCATCATCATCATCATCATCATCACCTCTCCCATTCAATCAAACCACCATCTTGACTGCGGTCGGCATGCTAACGCAGCTGTATCACGCAGGAGATGGCGAATACATCGACGATTCTCACCATCATCACCAAGCTCCCCCAGCGTCGGCCTCTGCGGGCTCAGATGATGTCCGTCCCGCCCACGTATTTCCTGGATATGCCCAGCCCTACCCAACCAGTTCCTCTCAGTCTAACATGAACGCTACTGCTCATTCCAATAACCCTATTGCCGCTCGGCACCAAAGCCGTGATGGCGAGGACGATGATGACACCCCATCTGGCCTCTTCCCCGATATCCCCGATGCCAAGAAGCGCAAGTTCATCCTGGTTGAGGACAACAAACGTGGTTGCCGCCTTCGTGTTCGTGTCACTTTGGACAATGTCGACACCAAGGAGATTCCTGACTCCTTCCGTAAAGGTTCCTCTGTCTACCCGCGTAGCTACTTTCCCCGTGAGATGCAAAGTCCCCCGCCCAGTGCCATGGGCAGCCGATTTTTCCAGGACGACATCAGCGATGACGATGTAGAGGTTGACGATGGCCGCGCTGGCCGACCGAGAGCCGGAGGCGCCCGCGAGCGAGCCATGGTCAAAGTGCCCATGTCCGATGGCACCGAAGGCGAGCTCGCTATTCCCCGATCTCGTCGGAGCATGCGTGGTAAAGAAGTTCGCTTGAACGACCTCGGCTATCGCATGGCATGGCTGCAGAGCCGAGTTTTCGCTGGCCGCACAGTCTTTCTCCAACGAGCGTGTAAGTCAATCCATGTCTCGCTCCCTTCTCTTTTTTTTCTATTAATTTAACCTACAAGCACCCTTAATGTTGGCTTTCACTTACACAACCCTTGAAAAAAACAAGTGGACTGTTACCGCAACAAAACTCGCAGTGCTATTGAATCCATGATGGGCGATTTCAAAAAGACACCCCACTTCGAGACGCGTGTGGGCAAGCGAAAGTGGACCGAACGCATGCGCCGCGGCGAAAAGCGTGAAGACGAGCCTTAGATCCGAATGTCGAGTCATCGGTCGCTGGCTCTAACGCTATCAGCTCTTCTCTACCAAAACGACTAGTTCTTTCAAACTCCATTTTTGATTGAAATTACTGCTGCTCTTTTTTTTTTTTTTTGGACAAATCGCGCCACTTCGTGTAACATTACGGGAATCTTCCAAACGATTCGGCTCAGGCCTTGTGCAAACATCATGTCATTTTCGGTATGGCTGGCGGACAAATTGCTTGCACATACAAAAGAAAATCAATCCTGTGCTTCGAGAATCGAGATGAACACCGTTTCCTCAGTGTGGTTTATTATTTTTTTTTCTCGCGTACATTGGCGGATCAACCAGTGAGGGTGGACAAGCCACAGTATTCGACCCCGAGAAAATGACTATGGGACATCTACTGTGTCTAACTCATTGCCAGATTGCTCTGATATCATGCACAAGCAGGCCATGAGTGTGCGCCAGTTTTCCGATTTCCGTACTGAGCGTGAGAGAGATGCATTCTTTTCAAGGTCAATGAACATGAGGCGGAAGGCTATGAAGGGAAAATGGGAAAAAAGCAACATAGTTGCGGGTGGGGTGTTAGGTTTTATAGGGTCTGACATCATCTACCGGACGTGGATGGACGGTGCAGGATCACGGAAGGGAGGGGAATGGGAATGGGAATGGAGCGTCCAGAGCCAACGGACGGACGGCCGGCCGGCTGGACAGGAGTAATGTGGAATGACGATGATGGAATGATGGTGGGCCTTCGCAGTAGAGGCAGGCGGGTTACGATGCCGAGCACTGTATCGGAAATGGGCTGCTCTTGTTGCTCATGTTTTCCTTGTCATATTATTTCTTCGCTTGTTGGCGGAAAGGGTAAGGGAGAGTGCATTTCGTGTTTCAGAGCGTTGACGGGATCGTGGGGATCTCAGCAATGCGAAAAAAAATCCTTTTGTCCATGGCGTCGCGTGGGCTATGGGTCTCAACTGAATGTGCTGCTTGCTTGCTTGATAGATTTTTAGCCTCCTTTAATTATCTTTACTGCCCTCTAGAGGTCTAGCTAGCTACCACTCGAGCTTAGTCAATCAAAATCTATCATCAGATCAGCCAAGTACCTGGTTCCAATTTTTCCTGTTCGCGTTTCCTTCCATGCTGTTCAGGCCACAAGTATATCATTGTGTCAATGGTTCGCCTATCTACAGTATCATCCTTATTCCTTTCCCCCTGGATCGTCAAGATTCTGCAACCTCACATCTGGCCCTGCAACTTGCCCTTGCATGGGCATGGCATGGCATGGGCTGGCTGCCACGCTTGCTGCCTGAATCCTGGCATTTCTGATGCCTGTCCTGCCCTGTCGCATGCGTTGCGTTTGCGCCGTGCTGCGCTGCTGCTTCTCTGCTTGCCGGACCGGTCTAGGGGGGTTTGAGCCTATCACGTAGCCTGGCGACCGGTGGGCAGAGAGGGACATGGTCAGGGGAGATGACATGTGGTGGTGACGCGCATGCGAACTTAGACTTTTTTTTCGTTTCTCTTTGTTTGCTTTTCTTTTCTTTTCTTTTCTTTCTTGCCATTGGTTTTATCTTTATTTTTGCTTGGTTTGGCTTGTTTGGCTCGTTTCTCTCCTCCCTCCCTGTCCCGTCATTGGTGTGTAACTTCTTCTGAGCTACTGTAAAATCGTCACCTGCTGTAGATTGGGAGATGGTGCCCCGCCCCTCTTCCCCACTTTGGGCATCTGTGTGGCTATGACATTTCCTTCCGTTGCCCTCTGTGCGAATAAAAGAAGATAAATGCGTACTTCGTACAGTAGATAGTCTTACAAACCAAACCAAACCAAACCGAATAAACATCCCAAATTTGACTCACCGGCCGCGTGACGAACCAACGGAAAAGCCACCTTAGCAATCAATCAATCAATCAATCCAGCTTAGAAACGAAGAGGGACGCCAAGAGATACTGTAGATAAGGCAAAAGAGGTCACGCAAGCGAATCGGGGAATTCCAGCTCAGGGACAGATGACCAGGTCCCCCCCCCGGCTGGTGGCGTTGTTTCTCGCTCCTCTCCACCGTCCTCTCCTTTCCTTGCCTTTCTTTTCTTTTCTCTCGGCTGTCTTGGGTGTGGGTGGGTATGTGGTGCCTTGTTTTCCTGCGTGGCTGCAGGTGGCGCGCGCTAGTTTGCTAGTCTGGAGCTGGGGTGGAGAGGGGGGAGGGGGGGTAGGACAAGGCGCGGAGCGGATTGGGCCAGAGGAGGGGGGGGGGGGGGGGGGAAAGG
>JAOYMO020047975.1:0-11805 GCA_025802455.2 Iodosphaeria phyllophila
GCCTACCTTGTTTAGAGGTTTCGCCAAGAATGGAGACAGCCCGATTTTTCATGTGGACCATGCAATGTGACCTTGCGGCTCCTGCTTTGTCGCACAACTGATTCCGAGACAGCTCTGCTGTTACTGACCTTTCATGTTGTATCTTCTGGGGTTACACTTCAATATGAATTGCTTGCCTCCTGTCTGTCGGTCATTTACAGTGCACCTCGAGACAGAACGCAATCTCAGCCGCCTCAAATAGCACATACTGTACGGGTTCGCCTCATTAGCTCGGCTCTTTCGGCCCAACGTTCACGCCTCAAGCACTACAAAGGGTAATTCCTCGTTCGGGTGTGTAACATGCTCGTGTAGATCGTACAACACGTCAATGTAGATTTGTCGCAAGCCTATACCGACATGAGGGCACAACGTTTTCTCGTTTCCTCAAAGTCTGCAGGCGAGCAGCAAATAATCAAAATCTGTGGTGATTATCTGGGCCTGGACTAAATTCCAACACCGACCAACCGAACCGAGGCATGCGCTGAAAGCGGCATACCGGTACGCCCCGTACCAGATCCTGCCCCGCCAGCCGCCCGTTAGCATGCCCGCCCAGTCAATCCCACGATACCGGTATTGGCGCAACTGCCGCTGTCGCCCGCAATGCTATCCGCTACTGCTCCTATTTCCGGCAATCAAAAATAATTGCCTGCTATAGACCCATGCGCCCGGTCGGGCGCACACAGCTGATGGAGATGAGCTGATGAGGCAGGCGGGGAGGAATCAGGAAAGCGGCCACATCAGGGCTTGGGATTTAGCTGATTATCTGATCTCGACAGGGATCAAAAGTCTAAAATGAACATTCAAGGCGATCGTCATCATGAGATGCCTACGTGGACAGAGTAGGTTTGGACATCACTGGGGGAAATGCAAGGTCTTCTTTGGCATGGACTCTTATCCCGTATCATGCGGATATCTTTCTGACAATAAACGACGCTGGTCAAGACTAGCACGTCCATGTCGTGTCTCATCTGCGTATTGTGTAGCTTATGCCCCGTCTACCGGGGACCTGGGATAGGTGGCCCATCACGGGAACGGCCACACTGGGAGCGATTCCTTGAGCAAGTCATATCCTATCCATGTAGGTTCAAAACAGTAGATTCGATGTGCATCATAAACTGAAGAAGGGAGTTTTATCTGGTTGTTCTGGTGGGTGATACTTGTGTGCAATAGATACCGCAAAATGAGTGGTTCTAGGATCCACATCTAAGTCTTACAGTACATTGCTTACAGAGGCTGTGACGACACAAACCATGAAGTTTGGCGTGTAAATCATTGTGTACAGTGTGTGCCAGCTGAAGAAGAGAGGTTTTGCTTCCGGGCTGCCCTCGATCCGGAACGATTATGCAATCGATCGAAGATGCCGATAGACGTTAACGTGCATTCGAACGCGTTGGGTAGTTAGTTTGTTTAGTTAACGTCGCTTTCGTCTACTTATCAAGACTCTGAATTGCGTGGCCAGCGTCCTGAGTTAGCAATGCAGGCGTTACAAGTGTAAATCGACCCAAGACGCACAGTGTTAAGATACTCTAATGCATCGCATTCCTGGTAATCTTCGTCCTGTACGTCACGCCCACCAAGACCCTACAATGTCGATAGCACAAGTGTGTTGAGTGGTTCACCCAAGTGCCATGGCCCATTGTGGCATACCCTGGACGGTGCCGGCAGTTTGTATCACCACATCCCCGTCACTTTCCACCCAGCTCCACAAGTGCTACGTTGCCAGGCGATCAAATCCTCCCATCTGGGGTTACAATCTAGATCTCCTCGAGATTGCTACCTTGAGAATCATGTACTGGCAGGCAGTGGAACTATACACAAAAACAGACCTATTCCTTGACAAGCTGATGAGAACGCGTTGAGGCGGACGCCTCGCCTAGAATTGTCACTTGAAAAGCTGCTGAATAGATTTTGATTTATAAGATGAAGTCACCCAGTAGCCACGTAGCTCGATGCCACCAGGTGCGGAGAATTATCCTAGAGAAATGTATTACGTGCTAGCAACGTGCCTAAGTCCATGGCCGCCCGCAACAGGGCGATAACCAATGCCGTCCCCTTCATCAAACCGCGTGGAGCTTCGTCGTTCGGAGGATTCTTTGCTACGGGCTCAAATGCTTGGATCGTGGGAAAAAGGGCACGGCTTTCAACAATATTTAGACCGTATGGTCAAAGGAGTATTTACACGGTACCTTCTTACAGTGCTGAGTGCTGTGGTTACAAGTGTAAATATTCCATCCCTGTCATATATTTGCAGTGGTGTGGGGGCCCTGCAAATACATGATAGGGATGGAATATCTACACCTGTAACCACAGTACCGAGGTGAGTTGCGGCTACAGTAGTGGGTTGACATGTTGGTACACAGTACCAGTAGATTGGTCGATTAAGCTTGTTTGATCCCCACCGTAAAAGGCTTTGGCCTCCTTCTTGCACAGTACCTCCGTAGCGCACTGAGGTAGCGAATGCTGCAGGTAGCGACAGTAACCCACTTACTACTCAGTAGACCCTGCGTGAATCACCGATAGCTCGGAACAATGAACCCACATCTACTACCCATAACCTCGTTCTCAAGGATTTGGATTGATGTCAGACGGTACGGATCGCGTACGGAGGAACGCTGTGGGGCCGTTCGTGGCGCTCAAGATGCAACGTATCACGTGGCAGATTATTGTTCTCGGGGCTCAAGAAACTATCATTTGGAGGGCTGTTCACAATGTACTGTAGAAACCTAGATGAGCATCAAAGGGGATCATGCTTTCTGTGCCAGTGCCGTGCTGTTCTCCTAAAGGAAGACAATTCACGTTCAACCAACTAAATCGTCCTGCCCATGCGGCAATACGAGAACAAAGTGAAACGGAGTGCCCCCCATCCCCACTTTCCACAAAAAAGCAGGGCTGTGAAGCGAGCCAATAACCTTGTCATACTGGTCAGATCCCCTTAAGACCCTTACCGTGCTTTGCCTACCGAACCGCGGCAGATGACAGGAGTAACCGAACAATCGGGTTGCTATGATTTGAAGGGGCTTCCCAATGCCTGTAGTCCGACGTTTGTTGTCGCCCGCTGTCAAACTGAATCACCATATTACCAGCAATTTACCGGTAATTACGTCAAGGCGAGAAAATTATTCATGGGCAACTTGATGAGCCAGAATAGCGAGATATTGCTTGCATGGGCATATACTGCTCCCAACGAACCAGTCTGGCAATAAGCACCGCTCGCTTACTCACTACAAAAGGCGAAGAGAGGATAATGATACCGTAGGTAATTACCAGAAACTATGTCAAGGCCTAATTAAGCGAGTCTATAGTGCAGCATATACTACCAATCTACCCAGTATATGCATCAAGATGATTACAAATAGATCCCCCGCATGCTCGCAACGTCACATAATTGCCCAATTCAGAGTCGGCTACCGGTACATATCCTAGACTTCATCTGCCATCCCTCTGGGAAGCCAGGACGCTTTTTGGCGGCGGTTCCTTTCGCTGAGAATTTTCATTGATTGGCGGCTGGGTACCCCATGTCGTAGGGCACTCGGGCATTTGCTGAGGCACTCACAACGAACAAGATCCTTTCATAGCTGGAAAAAGCACGCCATTGCAAACATCCCTGCCTTCCTGACGAGTGCCAAGAAACATATTTGAGGTCATAGTTGCGGGATCGACCAAACGGTATTCTAAACTTCCGAAATGAGGACTCAAGGAAATATGGATTCGTTTCTTGGAGCGTCTAATCATTTTTAATAGACAAAAGCTCGTATCATATGCAAGGTTTGATTAAAGGATCAGGAAGGACAGCAAAGCCGGCAGCTGGGGCGGCACGCAGTGTTGGATGAAACGCGGACACCGTCCTCCCTAGGCATAGAGTACTCCAGAACAACTTTGTCTAATGACCATAGGTACACATGTAGTTATCGTTATCTATGCTTAGCCTTTAAGATCTCTGCTGAAAGGGGGCGAGAGGCTCCCGATAGGCAATTATTCACTTGGAAAGAATGAGGTCGAAAGAAGGAACAAGTTGTCGCACCCAGAGCCTTGGATCAATAGCAGGACATCAACTAGATCCTCTATCTAGGCAGTTAACTATAGTCAAAAATATTCCTACCCATCATGTATCACACTGAGGAACCTCTAGCGGATATATTATTTCTTTCTTTTTGCATACGCCAACACTGTGCTCTAGGTAGCCCGGTTACGTGCGCGATCGAGAAGCAGAACATACTGGGATCTGGTGGCACTGATTGGGTCGCATGCAGGTAACATTCAAGCAGGTTCCCCAAACAGTACTGTAGCGAGTATACAAGTACCGCTACAGAACACGATATTCAAAAATCTCAGGATAGGTGCCCAAACCACATTTACAACCAAACTGGTAATGTTAAAGTCGGTTTACAGCAGCCCAGAAGATTTAGAACGAAACGGCTTGAACTCGCATATGGTAGCATATACATAGATACTGTAGTTGGTTGTTGGTTTATAGTGGTGTTCTTACAGTGTTTTGAAGTTCCTCAAAGGAAAATTCAACATCATGGCTGCTATTCCGAAGGCTTTCCGTACCCAACTATCCATAATTTCGGGGACTGTGGATATGGGACCAACTGCTAGGATAATCGCACCTGACGCTCGCTAAGATAGTCGTAGATAGATAGACGCATGCTTTGTTGGACACCACAGCATGCTAGATCGTAAGAATCATCATCAACGAGTTTATTGCATTTGCTATATTTTCGTTACGTCTATCCAATAGATAGACGCAGCCCATCCAACAGTTAGTATTTTGCACTGGTAGTGATACTGTAATTACTGCAACACGAACCACAGATAACTATCCTTTCTAGGCTCACACTGGCAGCCATTTTTACGGAGTAGGGGCTATCGTATGGCGATTTGAACTCAGTGATAATCTGTTCCGAGGTCGTAATAGATAATGGTCTATTGATTGTTTCATTAGCATGTGATAAGCAAGACATTCGAAACAAAGGAGTAAGGCACCCCTTTTGCATGGCATGACGCAGCAACAACTACCAGCCCCGGCATGCCACGCAGCAGTCCACACCGCTCGCGCATTCTGTGCAGATCAGACTTATTGATAATACAGTATCTATACTGTACATTACCTCCATCGTCACCGACTGTATTGGTTGTGAATGCCGCGAAGACATCACGAACAGTTGAGGTCGGCGACCTGGTGAAACTATCATCACTCGAGGCAATAGCCGAGCGAAAAATTGATTACAGCAGAGGCATCGTATCTCTGAAGGCAACTGATGACGAGATAGCTCGCCCGGAAATGGCAGGCCCTTTCTACTTTAAGCCCTGTCATCAAACGCTGTCATGCAAGCCACTTGGTCCTATACAACATTTCGGCTACTTGTGAAGCCTTCTACGGCAGAGTCCACGGACTGGACTGACAAGTCTGTGGAGTTTATAAGAAGGCTCCACAACTGCCTCTGGTACGGGCACATAAAGGAGGATACAAGAGACGGCATCTAAACAGCACGACTATTCGAGCGACACCCAATGATCTGTGACTGATTATGGTCATGGAGTTGCTCAAAATACCGGTACAGTATGACACTCCCCTCTCACTTGTAGGATGCTTCTTGTTGGATGAGCTGTGTCTATCAGATAGATGTAACAATTAGAAAGCAAATGCAATAAACTCGTTGATTGATTATCCGGCACGCTTTGGTGTGTCCACCAAAGCATGCATCTATCTACGATCATCTCAGCAAGCGTCGGGTCTCGTGATCCCAGCGGCTAGACCCATATCCACACTTCTTCTCCTCTTTTCTCAACGTTCAGATTCAGTACAGTACCACATGCGAATACAGTACGCAGCAGTTACATCATCGTTTTGGTCCTGCAGGTTTCCCGAGTCACCGGTAAACCAATCATAGCTAAGCGATAGGGCAGACCCTGATTCGATGGCGCCTTTTTGTGTAACCCTGCATGGATCCCTTGAAAGAGACTGCTTGGGCAGCGTACAGTATACACAGAAGCCAGAACCCGATTCGGGCCCTGACGGGTGCATCCGTCATTCCGAAAGTCTATTCCTAAAATGCAACTTTGCACCTTTCTGGGGAGGTCAGCCGGCTCCCGGCCGCGATGAAGAGATGCAACAGAAAACAACAGCGTTTACCTGTATGCCTAACTATTTCTATTCTCATTTGCCCAGCTACCTCCTCAGGTGTAAGGGAACCATCGTCATTGACTTCCTCAACAGGCTGCCTTGAAAGAGGCTCAAAAGTGTGCATTTTAGGAACAGACTTTCGGAATGACAGAGGCCCTGTAACCTCGACTTACTTTGTTCGTAGAGAACGTTTGAAATGTCTGTCCTGATCGTTATTGAATCCCCGTTGGTACCGTACAGATGAGCGAAGAGAGAGCCAGCACAGTTTCTGCTCGTGATGCCGATATTATCCGTCTCATTCAAAATATTGAGGGTATAGTAAGTACTGCATTGTCTGGATTGCTGTGATGGGGAGCAAGAAGCGGCAACGTCAATTGAAAAGATGGCAGAGTGTAGGTACATGCATGTGTCAACGAGCATGCGCTGGAAGTCCCCATGTTCGTAAGGTGTTTGACTCATCGGGGAGGTGCCAGCGTGCATGGAGATCACCAGAGACAAGTGACATTCTTAACTCAGAGTATCAACCCATAAAAGGATTTGGATACCAGCGCCGGCAGCCACGCGTGTCTGCTCTTATACCTCAGGAATTATAATTTGGAAAAAAGCGGAACAGTAGAGACGGCATGCATTACTGTGAATAGTGCCGGCTACGATAGTCCAGTGCCCTTTGTTCATCATGTTTGTCACTAGTTTAGTGTACATCGCTGCAATGGTTATACTGGTGCCTGGAACCTCGGTACTATCCGCTGTATAGAGTACAGAGTCAGATAATCTCGCCATCCGCCTGTCGTGGAGGGGTAGAGGTCAGGGGGTGTGCCCTACAAAAGAGCCGCGCTACCTTAGGTAACATCCAAGAACAGGGTTATTTTCGTTGATTTGCCAATGGTATTTTTACAACTAGGATTAGAAGGATGCATTTGGACAATGAGAGGAATGGGACAAGTCCAGAGACGGGGCATGATCCTTGCCAACTTGTTTTTGTTCAGCCAACAGGCGATAGCGCGACCAGTGCGGACTTGAGCTGCTGGTGCAGCATGATCGATGCATTGCCACGGTAGCCCAATATTCCGGACTCGAAGATTTCTCATCGGTAAATAGTGAGCCAAGAGGTCCCAAAAGACAAATTGATATATGGCACAGTGCCAATGATCCATCCTTACTAGGCCCCGGCTTCCTCTCCTGCTTATAGTTTGGGCAGGTGCCGATATCGCTAACGGCTCCCGCATTACTTGCTTTAGATGCTGGCAAGGAAGTGTCATTTTAGGTATAGTCGGAAAAGGTCTGTAAATATTTTCTTCATGGTAATTGATTTGCCTCCTGCTTTAGACAATCCAGTCCGTGCATGTTCCACTAGAGTTTAAAGCACACAATCGTTTTACTTGCTGAGACCGATTTCCAGAACAATGATGACTCTGCCAGACTTAAATACAAAAGATGGTGTACCACCATCTCCTATGCGCCCTGCTGTTTTGCTGCTTCCTGGTCCTGCGACGAAGTAGTCGAGTGGGTGAAGGGGGAGTAGCAACATACGTGGATGGGTCTAGTCGGCGTTATCTACAGTATGATTGATCTAAAAATCAAAAAGTTATTGCACATGCTACAGCGCGTCGGCGTCAAATTTGGATGTGCCCTGACAACAGCACTGCAGTGATCCCGGCCAGCCAGATGCGAAGAAACAAGAAGGCCAAGTACAATGTGGAAAAACATACTGTACGTACCTATATTAGTAACAATGTTCACACTTGAAAGATGGTCCTCAATGCGTATGTTTTTGCACTGCAAGCGGGTTTGTATGGCCCTTGCATTTTGTGGCGACTCTCGTCAGTACCCCCTAGTCAGATGATAAACAGCCTAAATTTCCCACGCCAACTCCAAAGAGGAGACACTCTCCTTCCCACGACCGGATGCCACTCGTTCTCTACTTTGTTCGTATAATAGTCTTCAACATTTGAGACACGACGATCAATCTACCATTCAGTCATTTGTTAAGCACAACCCATCCAGACCACAAAGTTGTCTTGGACAATTGTCATCCTGTATATCCTTTTGATTTGCAATTACTGTTTCCCTATTTACGCCGAAGCTCGCTGTCCGTCATAATAGTGTTGATTTTACCGACCATCTTGTTTCGGCTTTATGACTTTACTCGACTTAATAACTAAGGTTATTGACCAAAGCGTTGTGGAAGAAACCAGCAACATGACACAAGGCACAGACAAGAAGGCGCACCAGGAGTCGAGGTATGTCATCGCTTGCTTCTGGCTGAATGTGATGATGTCTTAAGCCTCTAACCAACTCTGATGCGGGTACAGTCCATCTGAAGTTGGATGGCCAGATGTATCCCAGGCAAATCTTGATATTCAGATTGGCTTCGTCCCAGACGACCCTGCTCCAAGTCGGTCTCACTTGACCCACGAGAACAACCACAGTGTGTACCCAGATCTTCAACAACGTCACCATCTAATCCAGTGGACCTTAGCAGTTGTGGACCGCGCCATACTCGATCATACAACGCCAAATCAAACCATTTCACCTCAAAACAATCCCACCAAGAAACAGACGAAGAAACATCTGGACGTGGAGACGGACATTGCGCTTCGGTACATGAATTCGCAGTTTGATAACATAACAAGCACCTCCAACCATGTCTACCCTGGATCGGAGGACTTGGAGCTTGATGCTGAACTCGTCATCAACATGTACGATACGGGATATGTACACATCAACCCAGAGCTACAATATCCTGGATCAGACGCCACATGCCTTCGAAACATGGGTGAACAATTCGATCAGTCGACGATCGATAAGCGGTCGAACCGCTCGTGAGGGTTTTGATGTTCCATCGTCCTAGACGAGAACCTTTCTTCAATCGTAGGTATTCTTCAATCCAAATGACACTACTCGAAGACATGACTAAGAGAAACCGCTGACACCATATCGTAGTACATGAACAGCAGACATGTATTCCACTGCATGTTTTCCATCACTCGGTCGGTATCCGGTCGGTGGGTCGACATAACGAGTTGCTTTTCCTAACGTCGGCACTGGTGTTGGCAACAAACGATCGCTACGAAAATTAAGAATTGTTTCTTTGTTTCTTTTCGACGCTATTATCGGCTCGACCTGGCTCACTAGTCCGGTTCCATCAACAAGCTACTAATAGTAGCAATATGCTTTCTATAATTAAATAAAAAAGATACAATCATGGTTCTGGTTTAGTTTTGGGCACCGCTTTCGGTTATGGGCTGGGGCCCGATTCGTCCTCTTGCCATGAGTCTGGTCGTTGATGCTTTGATACGCAGCTGTTTGGATGTTATGAATGAGATATTATCTGATGAGATTGGGTTCGCACGCGTCGGTTCCGAACGGATCACTGACGGCTACGAGGATAATGTGAGTGAGCGGAGTCTTGAGGGCGATCGCGTGTAAGGATATGACTTTGTGTATTTATTCAGATATAGCTTGGAATGTGCCAACTGTTCATATGCCTCTTTGACTTCTCATTCCCGATCGTGTCCTCGCTGGAATTTCGCATAGGCGTATCGGTGTTTGGTGGTCGTACCATTTGTTCGATGGTGGTTGTCATGATTGATGACTGTGTCGCACGCGGGTTCGGTGGGGTATGGAGAAACCTGAACTGACAGGAAGGGGGTTCATCTCCTCTTTGTATGCAAGAAAATTGCCACTCAACTTGCCATTCGCCCTACTCCGACACTCTAAATGCCCAATGACGAATGGTAAAGCTCCGCTAACCACCAAGAACGACGCAGCCCCATAGCGAACAGGGAAAAAGAGAACCTCGGGATTCTGTCAAACCAATCGCAGTGGTAAAATGGCCCAGAACCCGGTTGCGCCAATTCGAGAGGCCGCCCGCAATTCGGAGATATTCGAAATCGGTTGGGTTGAAAGCAAGAGCGTTGAATGCTGCCAGAAGATGCACAGCCGGCGGACGATTTGACGCTTTTATTCGGTAAAGCCGATATCCACAGCGCGGGAAAGCTTTACCGACAGGAGGGCGACAGTGGGAGAAGGGGATACCACCTCATGTTAGTCGGTTCCTTTGATCTACTTAAGTAGGGACAGAGAGCTGAATGTTGAGGGGCACGGCCGTCTCGGCCAATTAACATTGAGACATTGTGCCGCTTATCTTGTCACGCTCGAGATCTGTTGACCACGGGCGCCACGGTTTGGAGCTGAGCATACCGGTGCCGAATGCGCAACGCTGCATCGAGGCCAGATATTTCCTGCATGCTGCCAATACCGTATCACATTGCCCACAGATGGTAGCCGAGTGGGGGGGACACCCCCTGGGCCGACCCCCTTTCCCAGTATCGGTACGTCTTTCGGTTGCACATCGGCGGGGAATACACATGATCGTTGTGGAAGGAGAGACAAACGATATCTCTAACGGCCGCAAGCATAACTTGGTAAAACATAACCGGGGGGGGGGGGGTATTGACGGACATGACACTGCTCTGGCGACTATCCCTCTCGCCTCATAGGAGACTTCTCCCTTGAGAAGGCAAAAACCTCAAACGCAATGCTATCCAATAGATCTGGGTGGACTCAGCGATCTTCATGCACACCGAAGGAGATCTGGATAGAGTCTCATACTAATGAAAAGCGAGACTTCTGGGGCTTTCGTTGCATACCACACTCAGGGACCTATTTCCTGCCTACCTCTTGACTATGATATGCTCTTCCAGTGTCGTGTTTTGGTCGTGTGCTCCCTGGCAAGACATGAACTCGCAGTGCTGGTCCAGCACTGTTATGCTCGAGGATACAGGAGAGGCAAAATGTCAAATATGTCTTGGGTGTGGCTTGGACGGGTCCATCCCGTTCACCTTGAGAATGAGTCGAAGGCTGCCTGGAGGATGCCTCTCAGGATCTCCTATTGGGGGAGGATAAAAGAGTCCGCTCTGATGTACTTGGTAGTTGTGCTCCTCTTCGTTCGTTGGTTACTGAGGTTTATATTCCGTACCTGTTAGTTCTTGAATGTTGGTCTCACAGTGTACATAGGTACGAGCTAAATTAGTGGTTGCATAGAAGCCGAAGAAGTCCCGCCCATATGAATGAGTGTTGACCGTTGTCTCTTCAAACCCATCATCTCACTAACCTGAACCTCTAACGGTACTTGGACACGGCTGACAAAGGCCTAGCGGCTAACGCGATTGGATTGGGTATATCTGCTTTCGGGGTTCGTCCAACCGTGTTGGAAAGCGCGGTACTTCGTACTTGGCAAGAAAAGCCAAACATTTCATCGTTTGCCAAGCAGCGTAGGAGGGCTCTATTAGTACCCCAAGTCTGAGTGATCTTTTACGATTCTCGTACCCGGAAGTCTCCAGTGTTTTCAAGCCTCCGGACAGAGAACCTTTTAGACGGGAACCCACCTAAGTAGGTTCTGGATTACCTATGGGCTACCAGAGGTAATTACCTGCGGGTACCCACGGACCATAGGTAGTCCAAGAACCCACTTACGTGGGTTCCCGCTTGAAAATTCCTCTGCCAGGCCCCTTCGAAAGAGCTCAATGGTGGTCTATCATATTTTTAACTAGCGAGCAATGCCCTGGGCACGGCGTTAAAAGGTCTTGGGCGAGATAGTCTAGTGGTAAGGCGTCTCAGTCGTCCTCTAAGTAAGC
>JAOYMO020048069.1:0-11805 GCA_025802455.2 Iodosphaeria phyllophila
TGTGGGGGGGGGGGGGGGGGGGGGGGGGGGTTCTCCCCCTTCTTTTTCTCGCTTCGCTCTCTTTGTCCTGGAAACCTACCCTGCATGTATCGTACATGTTTGGTTCGCGAATGACACCAGTTGCGTCCTCCCGGGACTGCGGGAATATACCCGTCTCCGCGCTTCGCTCGTGCTGTGGCGGATTGGGGGGTTGGGGGCCGGTATCACGCGCTACGGGCCAGAAGTCGTTTGGTGGTTGCCGGTGCTGCTGAGAGCTGACGACCAAGAGTCGCCTGGCTGTGAGATCTATCCATCTATAGCTCCACCGTTGCGGACCCACGAGCGGGCATGTGGATGCCGGTGGATCCTCCCAAACATTAATAAACCATTTGAATCTACGTAGGCGTCTACAGAGTTAACACGTGAGCTTGAGAGCAGCGAGGACACCACCAAAGGTGCATTTTCCATCTATTGGTATTCCCGTTCAGTCGCCTAATTGCAAGTCTGCATGATATGCCGGTTCTGACCATAAGCATGGGAAACAGACTCAGCATCGTACGAATCGATAGTGAAGCCAGTCCAAGTACCAGATCCACACGAAGGAACACAGGCCGTTCTATCTTCCATGTTCTCCCCTATTTCTGTGGCTTCCTTTTGTTGTTTTTTTTCTCACCCGCGCTCTGGAATCGGAGACCAGCTTCGCGGACGTGGCGGTCGGAAAGCGCGTTGATGGGTGCCAGAACGAACTATACACCGACGGATTCTTACTGCTTGCTTCGCTCGAAATAGTTTGCTCGTGCATCATATGCCGGCAACTGCTTCAATGTGCTCGTCTATCTACTGGTTCTCGGGCGGTTGATCGAGCATGGGATACGGGTGCATGAGCAAAGTGTTCCGGATGAGGCAAGTATTGGGTGTAAACATTCATCCGAACCGGCCACCGATAATTTCCCAAACGTACAATGTTACGGGAGAGCGGTGCAGTGGGTGTTGGTCGTGAACACAGGGTGAGACCCAAACACCCGCAGCGTACAAAATTCTGCCCATCTCACGCTGGACTTTAGAAAAGAAAATGAGGCTTTGTGGGCAATCAATCTGCTCTGCTCTTGAAGCGCGAAGAGTGACTAAGCATAGCCGTCACCAAGCCAAGCGAAGTGAGGGAATGAGGCAGTCAATCAAGTTCCTCGAGATAAACACGCTAGATAGGAAGAGTTGGCATAGGTTAAACACAAGCACATTGTTCTCGCAGAAACGGAAACCTCCAATAAACGATAGGCTAAACATAAAAGATCGTATAATTGGTTGGCGACTGAAGCGAGTGTTCTATATAATAAATGATTGATCAACGATTAGAGTGAGCGCTGTGTGCAGCGCAGGCTGTATGCCGGAATTTTGTACCTCCTGCACAACCCCTCCCCAGATAATCTCAGGTTCCACAATATATGTGTATATACATAAATTTACAATTGATGATCTCACCAGGTGTAATATTCATGACTTTCCCTCTCCACCTCCACCCCCTCCTCCCCAAGTTTCCCCTTCTTCGCCGACCGCAAAATCCGAGCCAGGCGAGGGAAGAGGGATTCCGCAAAATACTGTATTAAAGTTTTCTCCCCTAGATGAGGGTACTGTCAGGGGCCGTAAAATCGAGCTCAACTTTTTGGCCCACAGGGGCGCACTTCACCGAGCGCGTCATGTCGTTGAAGGTCTTCCCGTCATCTCCTTCGTGGGAATGCCCGCCGAAATATCTCATTGGGTAGGCGGTCGGTAACTGCATCATGTAGCCCCTGTCGATCGCCTGGGAGTTGCTTTCACTGTAAATGGAGAGAGGGCCGGTCAGCTTGGTCGTGAGAAAAAAGGGATGAGGGAAATGAGATTGAGCTCAGATTTCTCAAGTGGCGATCCGTCTGGCTAAGGCATGCAGTGATATAGTAATTTGGGCAGAGGAAGAGGGAGTTGGATAAGAGAGGAAGAGATCGCTCGACCACTTACGTGAAAAGAACACAAGTTCATACTGTAGGCCACGCCGGAGCTCGCTTTGTCAAAGAGTTCAGAGCCCTTCAATGAAACTATGCAAAATTAGCGAGAGTTCACATCTACAAGGCCTCCATTTCGGTGCTGGCAGAATTTAATCAACAACTTACACCACTTGTTATTTCTCAGTTGCTCGTCCATCGTGATTGTCAAACATTTACCCTTGAAGTCCTTGTCCTTGCATCCTTGCTGCAATTGGCGGAACTAGGTGTTGGATGGGCTACGTGTCTATCAGATAGACGTAACGAATAGATAGCCAATGCAATAGCTCGTTGATGGTCCTTACTCCAGCATGCTTTGGTGGACACACCAAAGCATGTATCTATCTATGGCTATCTTAGCGAGCGTCAGGTGCGGTCATCCCAGCAGTTGGACCCATATCCACACTGTGAGTGAATCTTCAGGGGAGCCAGGAGGTATAGTACCGTACCCTCTAGAGAAACGACCCTCTAACCTTAGTGGGTTTGACGGGCTTGCTGTTAGATCCTGGAACGCTGCCATGTAGTCCCGCATTCAACTCCATCTCCGCATCTCCGCCTAGTAATAATAGCTTGAGAAACCGTCAACTTTCTAGCTGCTTGAGAGAGTGCAAAGCTACCGCTAAAGATATAGAAATGATACTCTGCCCTTTGATCTTCCATCCATTTAGATTTGCAAGGCACTGAGATGGTCGAATGTGCGTCAAAAAGAGCGATGAGAATCAGACTGTTCAAGGGCTGCAGCTCAAGCATGTTTAGTTTTACAGAGCAGTACTTAACAAGTAACTCTGACATTATGCTCTATAGGAAAAGCACAGGTAAGTACATGGGTGTAAGATTAATGGGTAGCAGTACAGTGGTTGTATGGTCGCAGACTTAAGTCTTCCAAGCCTAGCCGTCGGGCTGGGCTTATCGAGCATCCTGGAGCGACAGACTACTGGTTCGGGCTGGGTTTGGCTGTACGGTATGCACTGGCGAGCAGGACTTATCACATAAGAGGTAGCGGACCAATACGTGCAGGGCTGACTGAAACAGCTTTAGTCCTACGGATTTTCCGGATCCTTTGGAGCTTCCGATTCGACATCACTAGGTACGGTTTCTCCATTCCCACTAGGTGGCATTTCTCCATCCCTAGTAAGCAGGCCCTCCATCCAACAAAATGTAATGGTCCGGTCGTCGAGCAAGACAAGCTTGAACGGTTGCTGTAGGGATCACTAGACACGTTGAGCAATTTAGATGGTCGAGTCAATCGCTGTATCAGTACTCAAAAGCGTCCGTGGAAAAGGAGAATGTATTTTGACTACTGTAGACTACATCTACTGTACTGATTACGGGCTTCCCTGGAGGCAAATGGTGGACAGGCTGGAAGTCCGCAAGTCGTTCCCTTCCAGAGCAATTGAGACATTCCCACAATGCCGCCTTCAGCAGTCACCAACCGCATCTACCAATGATAGGTTAGCATATTGGTATGCGGTAATATTTAGAGATGCCCGAGTAGACGAGGCGCCAGGATCATAGAGTATAGCGATCCTAGAGTAGTGCTAATCTGAATCTAATCTTACAGATTCAACCCATTTGAACCAAATGACCATCTTGTCTTGTCAAACTAATCGTCCGTGAGCGTTTTAACGTCAAAGCAAGCAGATGCTTGTCCGGGTTCAACGACCCTGCTAGGATGAGAGCATGGGCACGGCAAGAACGGAGATAGGCAGCAAAACCTCCGGCTTATGGGAGTATCAATGCATCCTGCCCTGGTCATGACGGAGCAATGTGGCGACCGAAGGGAGATGTTATCGGCAGATACAAACCTGGGACTAAACCACAGCAACTGTTTTTATACCTGTTGTCCCCCATGATATACACTCTCTCCATTATTACACCACTTCTAGCAAGAACACCTGGAATCCAGTCGAAAAATGAAACTCATCGTAACCGGCGCGACAGGCTACGTTGCCACTGAAGTAATCCGCCAAGCCCTACGTCACGAGAAGATTACCTCTGTCATAGCCGTGTCCCGACGGCCCGTGGCTCTGAAGGATTATTATCCCGACCAGAAGATCCCGGAACATTCTCCGCAAAATGGAGACAAGCAGGCAAGTGGAAGGGGGGGGCTGAGTGGAAGCGAGAAGTTGAGAAGCGTCGTGGTAAAGGATTACGGGACGTATCCGCCTGAAGTGCGTAAAGAGTTCCAAGATGCTGGCGCTTGTATCTGGTGAGTTAACTGGTTTGCGCTCGCTGTTTCTCTGATCTATTTTTTGGGGGATATAGTAGTCGATGCTACATTGGCCCGGCCGGCTCTTGCAAATGACGCATTTTCTCTTGCCCCTAAGTTATCCGGGAAAACAAGCAGAATTAACCGGAATCAATTCTTTTCTTCACAGGACTGTTGCCATAACACCCTCAAAGTCGAAGGTGTATAGCTGGGATGAGGTGCGAAAAGTATGTTATGACTGGACACTGGCAGGGCTTCAAGCCGTGAGGGAAGCGAATGCGTCCGGGACAAACGGTGGTGATGAGCACAAAAAAGGACCATTGAGATTCCTCTACATGAGCGGCATAAGCGCCGAGCGGGATCAATCCAAGAAAGCGGGGTATTATAGTGACCTCTCACATTTACGAGTATGTTTCGTTCTTCAACTGGTTGACGTTCTCCTTCGCATTTCTCTCGTCTCCTCCACGTTCACTCTCTGTTCCTTTTCCCCAGGGAATCGCAAACCCCAAAGGCTAACCCGACATGCTGCCTGTCTTTGGCTCAAAAGGGTGAAACCGAATCCGCCGTCATAGCATCTACCCAGCAGTCTACATCTTCTAGCTCATCGGCCCCGAACACTACCCCTACGCTAGCAGTCCACATCGTCAAACCCGGTTTCATCCCCCCTCCTGCTTCCCAATTATCTTTAACGGTTGAAGGCGCTTCCTACCTATGGCGCATTTGTATGGGAACTGGGCTGCGTTGGGCCGGTATCGTGCCCTCAATCAGTCGAGATGAGATGGCTCTCTCCATGCTGCGGCTCGCCCTGAATGAGGGCGGAGTTGCGGACATATTAGGGGATACGATAATGCATGATCCGTTGGTGGAGCTTGCGAAGGAGAGCTCAGGAACGTAGCGGGCATGGCAGAGTATCGAACGAGGGGTACATATAGCTGCCGGTAATTTCTCTGTTCATGCAAACTTTCCAATCAATCATTCAAGTTCAGCCACGTAGGAATGGCAACTGTCAGGTCCGGGGAAGAAGCAGATAGTATTGTACAAGCTCTACTGGAAAGTGTCAACCGTGTCTACTTGCGTCTAGATCGCAACTTCCTCCTCTATTGCGCATCTATTAAGGATGATGTGAAGAATCTGAGGCCAATAGAAAAGAGAGAGCAAAGACGCAAATGGCTCCGTTCGCAGAGAAGAAGGCTGCAAATCAAATCCGGTGCCACGCCAGTCTATACTCGCTGTCCAAGACAAAAGGAATGAAAGAAAAATTTTGTAGCCCGACCAGTCGATTAGTGCCGTCCTGGCCATCGCTATAAACTCTCTGGTTGAGCTCCTGCTCCTACTTTTATCATCTAACTTTCACCACGAGTACTCATTACGTCATCGGTAGGATTGGGTTTACTTGGAGATCTCCACGCCGCCCACGGCGTTCAGGGCCTTCTTGATATCACTACAATGAGAGAGTAAATTAGTCATGAGCTCCTCAAAACCATCCATACGTAATTGACAAGCACGTACCCATAAATGGCGAACTGGCCAGCCGTTATTGTGCCGACCATGAATAGACGGGCACCAATACCACCATACGAGCCACGGATACCGAGCTCCTTGGCGATCTTGATCAAGCGGCTGGTGGTGCTCTCCCCGGGCTGACCTTTGGTCTTGTTGATCTTGGAAAGCATGGTGTCGGCGGGCTGGGACACGAAAGCGGCAGCGAAACCAGCAAGCAGACCAGATGTCAAGTTAACAACAGTCTGCTGGCCGTCCGATAGTGTGTTCTTGGGATATTGGTGGAAGATGGCCTCGGAGACCTTCTCGAAAGCGACGAACTTAGACATGGTGTAGGGGATTCTAGAGATATGTCAGTCTAGTAGCCTGAAACATGCAGTATGCTTAAGCGAAGTCAAAATAGGACTACACTTACTGCTTGAAGCAGATGGGACCAAAGCCGGCGTAGAAGGCACCGATACCCTCGTTCTTCAACAGTTTGCTGAACCCGCTAATAAGACCAGTCGCGTATGTGGGCTGGGACACGAGACGAATACGAGTGGCCTCAAGAGGGCAGAGCGCGATCGAGGCGAAGAACTCGGCAGCAGCAGCCGAGGCCATGTACACGGCCGTTCGGTTGTTGGCTGCAGTCTCGTACCCGAGCACATTGATGGACTGCTGCTTGAAGAACTCATAACCGCCGAACTTGAAGGCGCCCTGAAGGAAGTAACCGGCCGCGGTAGGACCAAAGCCGGTCAGGAGAGCACCAGCACCCTCCTTGGCCACGACCTGCCGGAAGGAGCCGATCATACCCCGGTTGAACGTCTTGGGGTCGAGCTGGATCCGTGTCTTGACGCTGGAACAAACATTTCAAAGGTCAGTCATGATTCGCAAGACCAGGTTCTTTTCCTCCTCGACCATGAAAGATCGGGGCCAGCGCCAATGGTGGAAAGTAGAGCGTATCGGCAAGGGATCATACACATCGACGGGCGTGAGAGCTCCATGAGTGATCGAACAGCAGACGGCACCGGCGAAGGCGAACTTCGAATACAGCGCAACGCTGCTGGGTTTGCTATCTTGTGCGAGGGCAGCCATGGCGACAGACCGTTTTGGGGGAAAGATTTGGCGAGGATATTTTTGGATATGCCGGACAAGTTAAGAAGTGAGTAGAGTGAGCGACGACAGAGTCGTAATGATTATCGAAATCACAATCGATGCGCAAATCGCAAACGAGCTTCAATTGGTGAAGCGGATGAAGGTGAAAGCTTGCGGCTTTTTGGGCTGGCAAGAGAGTGGGGACTTTCGGTCGCAATATCTTCACCCAACTTTCTCGACAAGTGGTCACCTTGGTCTGAATTCTGACCCGTATTGCAACGGTATCCACTGGCAATTTTGGTGCTGCGACAATTATTTTCCCTCGGGAAATTCCGGGAACCAGCGAGCCATGCAGGGGCCAAGCTCCCTGACCAGCAGGATCAGCGCTCAGGTCCCCGGCAAGTTCTCGGGTCGATCCCCCTTGCACGAACCTCTTGACTACCAAAGCCCGCTAAGTCCGATCGTCCTAATTCCTTTAGCTCCTACCTCCGCTTGAGGCTTCAGCTACCTCCATCTCTCTTTCACATTCTCGATATTCCCCGTCATCGCATAGGCTATCACTATCTAGCTCGTAGCTTGAGTCTGTAATGTCTACCGGTACTGTATCGGACGGAAGCACAGCTCATTGGTTCCAATATCTTGACTGTCGAATACTGTGTACTGAGGCAGGTACTTTGCGTTGTACTGTGCATGATAAAACGTGGCCATCACTGTGGGGATCGCGCGACCCTTTCCAATGATAGATATTCCAAAGATAGACGACATGTGGCCCCTTACATGGTATCTGCTCTCTGTCCGTTTGGTTACCTGAAAGTAATACCGGTAGATGGGCTAGGGATGACAGTCTGGTGATTGGGCTTAGAGAATAAAACCTGTGACTAAGAAGGGCAACAAATGCCACCGAGCGGAGCTAATCCTTTACAAGTAGCCTCAAAAACACACCTTCTAACCACTTCTCGATAAATCCACCCATAGCAAAGACTGAAGACATATCCGATAGGTTTCAAACCAATTTCTTGGTTTGTTTCAAGCTGTCTACGTGGGTGACATTTTGATCCACCAGACCGGTTTTTGGACATTGATGAGTCATTTGATCAACACCATGCTAGACTCTTTCCAGTAGCTTACTGAAGATGGTATCGGAGGACGGGTCGATGAGGACAGAGGGGCACATCTGGAATCAGCAAAGAATCCAGTCCAACGGTATCAGGCAAAGTACGAGAAAACAGCCCGAGTCAACTTCATTATCCGCGAGGGCTCACATCACGGGAAGACCACCACGTATTGATACTTTAATTATTTCAGGATTTCCTGCCCTGAGAGCACTCTGCCTACCTCCCATTCCTTATGAAGAATATAGCTCACCTTTCTTCATGTAATCCCCATCGTCAACAGAAAGGAGTGAAATCCCCGTGGTTCAAAATCAACAACCTCTGCGGATATTCAATGAAAGTCGACAACGAGGCTTGTCTTTAGTGGTTGAAGAGTATGGACTTGGCATTTGCGACCTAGCGGGCTACTGGTCATGTTTTCTCACACAGCGGAACCCCAAGCGATACCTTGAATCGCACGAAACTCTCTTGCAGCACCTGTCATTTTCTCGTTTTCTTAGCTAACCTCACCGTATTAGTGACCACGGATATCATATGATAGCCTCCTCCACTGTTGTCAGTTTCTCTATCCCCACCCAAGCCGGCACCGCCACGACCGTGGATAAGTTCATTTCGCAAAATTAGGCATGGAATCAAAAATTTGATTAATTCCTAGAAGCTTTCAGGCTGAGAGCTACGCACTCTGTCTTCAAGAACGAACCGCTTGCGCAACAGTAGAGAGACGCCATAGGCTGTTTCTCATCCACAAACGTCCACCCATCTCTTACAAGCCGGAAGGTAATAGTTTGGGCCATCCGTCCGCGGAAGGCTTCGTGCTCGAATCAAGCAACCAACCAGAAAGCAATCCCAGGCCAGAGCCGTTGAGCTATCTAATAGCTGCAATCCTCTATTCCATGACGAGTATTTGTACATAGGTCAACCCATCCCGTCGCACCAAAAGTGGCATTTAGGACCACACAGGGGGGAAATGTAGGCTTGACGTTGATGAAGGGTTTGAGATCGGTAAACTATCGAGAAAGTGAAACATGATACTTGGGATGATTGGCATATGGAGTAGTAAAAGATTGTAAATTATCAGGGATATTTCGATCATGGCTCTAGATGCATGCCCCATAGACAAGAAACTTTGAAAAAAAAGAAGAAAAAGACGCAAGTTGGCCAATCTAGCCGGTTGGCTACTCCAGGCCAGAACTATTCCTAGCGACCTAGGAGGTCGGTACGTATGTATAGTGTCTGCATAGTCCGTCTGGAGGAAGATCCAAGGAACAGGAGAAGAAAAAGAAACAAAGAAGAAAACTGATGCCAAAAAAGAGCTGGCTTATTGAAGAAGAAGTGAAAAAAACTCAAAAAGAAAACAGTTGCACTAGCCGCGAATCGAACGCGGGGCCCATCGATGGCAACGATGGATTTTACCACTAAACCACTAGTGCTTGTTGTAGTTGTTGATGAGAAAACTTCTCTTATCGAGAATCATAATTCACAATGTGACGTTCTAATTGCGGGATGCGGCGAGAATCTGATTTGGGCAATGGAGTGATTATGGCTGTCCTCTGCGATAATGGTGATTGTGCTTCGTGCTCATTCTAGATCTCCTCCTCAGGCACAGCGTTGACTGTACTGGCAGTAACCCACCATACATGCAAGCCTGCGCTTCGCTAGAATTTCGGCACAGGTGTGTGCTTGGCGCTGCATACCTTTTAACCTTAGATGATACTTCAGGCGCATCTTGCGCGATCTGCCTCGAGAAATAGCCAACGGATACTGCACAAGCGGACACAAAATCCCCGCGGAACTGCGGCTCTGGTTTTTCCAATGTTGAAAGCATGATAATAGCCCCATAGCTGTGATCATGTCTAACTCAGAAGTAGAGAGACAATCATGTTGGCAGGAGTGACTTTCGTCAACTATTCAGCCTGGCATACTACAGTATTGTGCTGGTAATTACCGGTATCTTTATGGACACTTGCCAAGTCGTGATACTCAACACCGACCCAGTGCCGCGTTCTTACATGCTGCTCATAAAACAAATCACATACTCACCCCAGCACCATCCTCCCCCAAGCCTCCACACCCACCTTGTCTAGCAAGACCAACCTCAGCGCAGCCCTACTCTCCTCGATCGCATCGCCCACGCCGTCAATCTGCCCCAAATTCCCCTTCATACTATCCATATGGCTCGCAACCTGACCCGCGAGCGCATCCAGCGTCTCATCTCCCATATCGACGAAAGTCCCCCCCTTGATCTTCCCTTCATCCCCATCAGCCTTGGCCCCTTGGTCCTCCAACCCTACATCGCCTAAGCGCTTCGCATCCGGATCCCGCACTCGCGCCAGATCCAGTTCTGGGACCAGAGGATGAACCTTGCGGACCAGCTCGCGCGTCTGCCGCCCCGCTGTCCGCGCGTTCTGCGTCAGCTGGCTGAGCACGCAGTACTCGTGTTCGAGCTCGCGCTCTACTCGCTCCTTCTCGCGCTTGAGCACTTCAACGCTATGCAGTACGGGATCCAGCTTAGCCTCTAAGCTACCGTTCAAAGCGACGACACGATCGTAGTCAAGATCGTCCTCTGGGCGGCGCGAGGAGGTGGGCGGAAAGGGCATGCCGCGGTGGAGCTTGGAGCGCAGCTGGTTGCAGACGGTGTTGAGGGCGGCGGAGGCCTGGGCGTGGCGTTTGGGATTGTCAAGGCGGAGGAGCACACTGCGGGAGGCGGCAGCCAGGACGGAGGTGACGGTATTGGCGGCGGGTTCGTCAAGCGGGGACCATTTGGATTCGATGACGCGGGCGGGGATGCGTTTGCTTGTCGTGGTGATTTGGCGAAAAGAATTGTTGTTTTCGGGGCCAAGGGAAGGATCGGGGGAGGGCGAGCGAGAGGCTGGGTTTCCTCGAGATGAGTGAGATGATCTCTTGCGACGTTTTCTAGGGCGGTCTGGGTTTTGTTCTGGTTCCTCTTGGTTCTGGTCGTCGTCTCCTTGAAACTTCTTAGGTCGACCGCGTTTGCCCTGACGAGGTTCTGCTGCATCATCGGGTTGCTCTTGCTCCTCCTGCTCCTGCTCATTCGTGGCTTGATCGCCTGAACGCCGACTTGCTCGTGTTGCCCTCCCTGTTTCCTCAACATCTGGCTGTTGCTGTTGCTGTTGTTTTTTATTTTTCTTGTATGGTCGCGCCTGCTCCGGCTGCTCATCATTGTGAGACTCGGCTTGTGGAGGACGTTCACATTGGCGTTTCTTCCCCTTCGTCTGCCTGTCCTGATCTGAATCCGGTACATTCTGTTTGTTCTTGCCCCGAACTTTCGAGTTCCGAGTCTCTCTCTCGCTGCGGTTTGGAATGTTGGAATCGCCCTCATTTGCATCTTCCACCTCCTCTCCTTCTTGGTCTACTTCCACCTCACTTCCTTTGCCGGCATTTGCCTTCTTGGATCCGTTCCGCGTTCTTTTCGACGGCCCCGCTGAAGCATCGCCATCCTCTGTTTCTCCTGGGCCCTTTTTCGCAATTGTTCCGCGCTTCGTAAGTGTAGTCTGTGATGCCGATGCGGCTTTATCGCTGTCGGTGGGGCGCTTGCGCTTACGCTTATCGGCTGCTGATGGCTGTGGTGAATCTCAGAGGTTAGAATTAAGTAGAAAAATGGAAAATTTGGTGGTAGTTTTATTGCATTACGCTTGGCTGCACTTACCATGATGATAACAATTCTCTAGACTCAGTGCCGGTGGCTGTTGTTGTTGATGCTTACTTCGGAGCTTAGTTCGCGAAACTGGAGTCGCGCATCACGAATTGGCGGATTGGTAGCATCGTGAATTACGCACAGACCATCTACACCTCCGCCCCTCCAATTTTTTCTTTTTTTAAATCAAGTTTATTTGGTCCGTATGCAGCTATCAGCTATGACAGACCCTTTCGCCGACGAGGTACATTATTACATATG
>JAOYMO020048165.1:0-41415 GCA_025802455.2 Iodosphaeria phyllophila
CCCACTCACGGGAGACGACGTCGGCACGCCAGGCGACTACCAGTTCGTGTTCCAGGTCCACTACTCCGGTGGAACGGTCACCTACCCGACCGGCGGAGCACAGACTCTACGCGTTCTTCCCGACCTGTCCGCTCTCGGAGATCCTGGCTTCCTCACACCAGCAGAGGTCTACGCTAAGGTCGCTCAGTCAGCCACCCCGTCCGACATCACGTCCGCCTTGGTCAAGATCTCCATCTACCTGGACCGGGACTTCGATGACGACGAATGGATGGAATCTCTGGCATCCCGCGACCTCGCCCGTCTGAAGCTCGCCGTAGCCTCTGAGGCAGCCGAGATCAACAAGGCGAACAGCGGGACCGTGGGCATCCTCGCAGGAGGACTACCCTCCGGAGTCACGAGCGTCAGTCAAGGCGACGTGTCGATCAGCTTCGGCTCCTCGACCTCAGCCAGTGACCCGTTCACCTCCACCCTCGCTCCGGTGACGCTCCGTGTTCTTGGGAAGCTGTCATGGCGGTCCCCTCGCACTCTCCGCCCCCTGTCCATGTACGAGCGGGTCGATACGGTCTTCACGCAAGAGACAGCCTTCGGTCAGCAGCCCATCGTACGTCCCCCACAGCATGAGTCACTGCTCTGGGACTGAGCGTCCCCACGAGGGTTACTACGGCAGACCTGTACTGGGTGAATGAATCAAGGGCTCGAAGGACTGCTACACCGGCAGGTCGATTGTCCAGGTAAGGCATCACTACACACGTAAGGAGCCAGCGATGGCAGATCACAAGGCACCCAAGGGCGGTCTCTACGTCATGGGCATGAAGGTTGCCAACGAAGGCGATCCCGTGTCCGAGGACTACCTCAAGGCACTGGAAGACCAGGGCTTCGACCGCAGCGTCATGGGCAACTCCGAGAAGACCTCCGGTGGCGTCTCCCGCACTGTCAAGGACGCGGACAAGTAACCATGACCGTCCCCATCGCCCTGACGACGATCACCGTCCTTCGCCTGAAGCCTGTGACGTCGTACACCGAGCCGTCCTTCTCCGGAGATGAAGATCTACCGGAGCGTGACGTCGTGGCTCGGGGCGTTCGGGCGAACATCGGCTCACCGGGTGGCTCCTCGTCCCGGTCACCAGCCGACCGTAACTTCCTGTCAGTGAAGATGCAGTGTGACCCGTTCCGTGCGGGACTCGACACACTCGACCTCGTTCAGGACGACGCCACAGGAGCCTTCTACAAGGTCGACTGGGCGTCTCTGCGGACAGGTCTGGGCATCGACCACTGGGAAGCAGGGCTTTCGCGTCAGGAGGGGTTGAGCTGATGGCTGACTTCGACCTGAGCTTCATCGAGGAAGCAGCGAAGCGGGAGTGCAAGCAGGTGACCGACGAGATCGTGCATCTGATCAAGCTTCCGGGGCACACACCCCGCGATACCGGCAGGCTGCAAGATGGCTACCAGAGCGTCCGGACAGCAGACGGTGCGGAGGTTGTGCAGACACAGGCGTCGTACTGGGCAGACGTGGAATACGGGCACCGGATCGTCACCAGAGATGGCAAGACGGTCGGCTACCAGGAACCACAGTCCCATGTACGAGCCGCCATCGAAGAGGTACGGCGTCGGAAGGGACGTGAGTCATGACGTCTCCAGCCCCGATCTCGTACGCCGACGCGGAGGACATCTGCGTCGAGTGGCTGCTTGGCACCAACGTGGGGGAGCTTGTCAACGACAAGGTTTTCCTCGCAATGCCGAACGGCAGCCCGAACCCCTCAGTGATCCTCTCCCGTGTCGGCGGCGCTCCTGTCGGGCGAGGGGATATGCCGGAGGATCTTGCTCGGATCAGCTTCACGGTCTGGGGCAAGACTCGTCCACAAGCGAAGATGGTCGCCTACGCCCTGGTGTCCGAGATCGAGTCGCTGTCCTACGAGGGCGGGTACGAGAGTACGACCGGAATCCTGGGTGGGGCGGAAGTCCTGAACGTCTCCTGGTTCCCGGACGGCAACAACGCACGGTACCTCGTTGACGCGAACTTCGTGGTTCTCGCCAAGCCGATTTCCTGAATGTGGGCGGAGACGCCCTGACACCTCGCTGCCCCGTTCCGGCGGCTTAGACAAGGAGCAAGACAATGCCTACCAACTTCCACGCCGCAGCGGTTCGCTTCGGCAAGCCTGGTCTCCTGTACGTGGCGGCAACGACCGTCACTACCGAGCCCACCGACACTGTCACCGCCTACGCTGCGGGCTACGTCCCGATGGGGTACACGGCAGACGGATCGTCCTTCAACTACAACATCTCCGTGGACAACGTGGACGTTGCTGAGGAGCTGGACGTCTTCGCTCGGGTCACGACCGGACGGGACGCCTCCGTGGAGGTCGCTCTCGCTGAGATGACCAAGCGGAACCTGACCATCGCCTTCAACGGCGGCGTGGTTCTGGGCGACGCTACGGCGTGGTCCTTCGAGCCCCCGGACCTCGGCACCGAGACCCGCGTACGTCTCGCCTGGGACGCACAGGCGATCGTGGCTAACAACGATCTGCGCTGGCTGTTTCGTCAGGCACTTCAGACGAACTCGCTCGGAATCACCAACCGCAAGGGCACCGAGAAGTCCGTCCTCTCGATGACTTTCGGTCTGGAGAAGCCGATCTCCGGCGCGAAGGTGCTCAAGATCCTCGGCACCGCAGCCACCAACCCGTCTGACAGCTAAGCCTGCCAGCACTGAGCCCTGCATCTCTTCGGAGGTGTGGGGCTTCGTGCTGTCCAGGGACCGATGAGATAGGTGTCGGCGGACTTACGCAGATACACCGGACACCGGTCCTTAACGAGGGAGTACGACGATGACGTTCCGCGATTTCGATGCAGCGCTCAAGGAGAAGGTCGGCGGTCGCCCCACCTTCAAGCTCGGCGGTCAGCAGTTCACCTGCCGTGCCAAGCTACCGTGGCGCAAGTTCAGCAGCATGGTCCTCCAGCTCCAGTCTGGCGTCCGCGAGGACGGCAAGGACGAACTCCAGCAGACGGAAGACTTCTTCCGCATGGTCCTGATCCCCAAGGACGTTCCGCGCTTCATGGCTCTCCTGAACAAGGAAGCCGAAGACGACGACGAAGAGGACGTGGCTGGCAACCAGCAGGTAGGGCAGCTTCTCGACTGGCTCATGAGCTTCTACATCGGGGGCAAGACCGACGAGGACACGGGTGACGAGGCAGGGGACCGCGAGCCCCGCAAGCCCACCGATCCGGTCCTGGATGACGACGGCTTTCTCCCGCCTCCGGACACCTCGGTACCGTTCAGCGAGGCAGTCAAGGGCAACGTCCTTCCGCCCGGCGTCGAAGTCCAGCACGTGAGCCTCAACGAGGCGCGAGTCTGACATGACTGACGTGGACGAGTTCATGGACTTCGAGCGCCAGGTTCTCGACCACCGTCAGGTAGAGCTGGTCCAGGATTGGCTGCTTGAGCAGTACACCGGCAAGCAAGCCAAGGAGCGGTCGATTCTGGTCACAGCGATGATCCACTACTGGGCGCTGTTCGAGGTCCGGCTCCTCACCTTCTCCCGCAAGATCTCCACCCGGCAGGCGTTCCTTGTCATGCAGGAGATCGTGATCGAGGAGATGCGGACCACCTTCAACGACGCGAACAACCGCCGCAAGTTCACTCCAGACGGCGAGACGATCGGTGAGAGTCGTGACATGTACGAGGACACCGTGATTCCGGACGAAGTTCTCAGAGCACGCGAGGTCGATGAGACAAGAGAGAAGATCGAACGTTCCGCAGCGCGACTCCGCTCCGGCGTTGAGCACGATTTGGTGGAGGTGGAGTAACCGTGGCGAACATCATCGAGGAAGCAGCCGTCAAGGTTGTACCCGAGCTGTCCGGCTTCCGCGCCTCCCTGCAACGTCAGCTACGGCAGGAGACCTCCGGCACGGGCAACGCCGTCAAGGTCCGGATCGAAGCCGACCAGACAGCCGCAGGCATCAACTCCCTACGCCGCTCGATCAACCGTGCAGTCTCCGTAGCCACTCGTGGGTCCGACGCCGCGAAGGTCCGGGTCCAAGCCGTCCTGGACGTCCGCTCGTTCAAGCGTGAACTGGCGAAGCTGGACAACCAGACTGTCACCGTGAACGTCCGCTACCGGGACACGAACCGCCCTGGTGGGGGCTCCCGAAGCGGAGGAAGCAACGGTGGCGGTTCTCCCCTCCGTGACCTGGAGCGCACAGTCTCCGGTGGAGGTGGTGAGGTAGTCGGGATCGGCAAGAAGATCGGTGACTTCCTCGGCAAGGGCATCGGGGACGCCATCGGGGCTCTGCCGGGGCTCGGTCAGATCGGAGCTAAGCTCGGACAAGCTTTGGTTGCCGCCGGTCCCGAGGTAGCCATCCCCGCCGCAGCCTTGGGCGCTGTGATCGTCGCTGCCATCTCTACCGTGGTCCTGACTGGTATTGGGTCAGTGGCGGCGGCAATCGGCGGAGGAGGCATCCTGGCGGGCGGAATCGTGCTCGCCTTGAAGGACCCGGTCATCCTCGCTCAGGCGAAGGCTACTGCCGGTGCGATGGGCAAGGCTCTCGAAGGAGCAGCCTCGGTCCTCGGACCCGCCATCAACGACGCCCTCGGGATCATCAACTCCGCGATCCAGCGCCTCAAGCCGCAGTTCACGCAGGTCTTCGCCACCCTGAAGCCCGCCCTGGACCGTCTGGCACAAGGAGCCGCAGGGTTCCTCACGAACATCACACCCGGTCTTCAGTCCCTTGCTCAGGTAGGCGGGCAAGTCCTGAGTGCCCTCGGTGACTCGCTGCCCACCCTCGCCAACGCCTTCTCCTCCTTCGCTGGTTCCCTGAACTCTGCGGGACCGGGCTTCACGGACTTCATCACCGACACGGTCAACATCGTGTCCGGGCTTGTCATCGCGCTGGGCAAGATGCTCGCTCTCGCGTCTCAGATCTACGAGGTCTTCCGCAGCATCCCCTCCGTAGTGCCCAAGGCGTTCGCCCCTGGCATCGGGCTGGACCCCTTCGGCGGCACTGGTGGTGGGCTGGGCTACGGTCTGCCGAAGAACCCGAACCCGAAGAAGTACGGTTCTGCCGCAGAAGGCACCGAACCGGTTACTCCGAGTAACAGCCTGCAAGCACAGTTCGACAAGTACCAGAAGGACAACCCGGCGGACGCCCTGCCCACGCAGATCGCCACCATCAAGCAGGCAGTGGAAGCCTCCGCTCAGGCGGACAAGACGGCTACCTCCGCGAAGGATGCCTACAACAAGACGGTCCAGCAGACAGCTCAGGCTTCCAAGTCGGCGGCGCGCGCGGTCACCTCGGCAGCGGACGCGGTACGAGACGCGAACCACGCCTACAAGGAGAGCCTGCTCGACATCAAGGACGCGCAGGACGCCGTCAAGGCGAGTGTCGTGGCACTGGCTGACGCACGGGAGCAGGCACGCCGTGAGCTTCGTGACTCGATCGACACCGAAGAGGGCAACCGGATTGCCCTGCTGAAGGCGAACGACGCCCTGGCGGCTACCGCTGGTCTCTCGGACGACTCCCTGGCACGCCGTGAGGCGGTACTGAACCAGAAGAACGCGCAGGAGACCTACACCGACTCGGTGAAGGACGGCAACAAGCTCCGCAAGGAAGGCGTGGAGGGCAACCCCGCCGTAGTCTCTGCCAAGAAGGGTGAGAAGGACGCTGAGAAGGCGCTCAAGGACGCCTACTACAACAGCGACCAGGCAGCCCGCAACCTGACTCACTCGAAGCAGGATCTCCGCGACGCCGAAGATGCCTACACCCAGACCTTGAAGGACGGGGCGAAGGCACGGGCAGACGCCAAGCAGGAGATGATCGACACCCGCAAGAAGGCGGACGAGCTGGCTGCCTCGCTGGGCAAGTTCGACAAGCCGTTCATCGCTCAGCTATCCCTGGACGAGGGTAACTTCCCCGCTCAGGCGAAGGACACGGCAGCCTACCTGCAAGCCCTCCAGGACTTCGCGGCTGGCAAGTCCACAACCTACGACGACGCCCTGAAGAACGCTCAGAGTCAGGTAGTGCCGGGCAGCATCACGATCCCTCGCCTGATCCACCGTGCAGATGGTGGACGGATCGATGGGGTCGGCACGGGCACTTCTGACTCCAATCTGGCTCTGCTGTCCAAGGGCGAGCACGTCTGGACGGCGAAGGAAGTGGACGCGGCTGGCGGTCACAGCGCCGTGGAGTCCATGCGTGGAGCTGTCCTCGGCAAGTACGCCACTGGTGGGGCGGTCAAGTTCCCCACGCCGATCAACGTCAACGCCAACAACTCGCTGATCGACCGGGTTCTGACGAAGACCTCGGAGCTTGGCGGAGCGTACGTCAACCTGCCGAAGACCTACACCGGTCTGCTCGGCACTCCGGTCGCGTCGCTGATCGGTGGAGACACCGGCGGCGAGGGTCCTGGCGGGGCAGCGAAGGGCACCAAGGCGATCCTGCTGGCGTTCGGCAACTGGGCTAAGGCACACGGCTACACGATCGGTGAGAACTCCCACTTCAACGGCGGGCACAAGGTCACCTCCGGGCACGCCAAGAACAGCCTGCACTACACCGACGATGCGATCGACATCAACGCCGGAGCGGGTACGTCGACTGCTGAGCAGAAGAAGCTGTCCCTGCTGCTGGACGATGTCAAGGCGGCTGGTCTGCGGTCGATCTTCATGTACCCCGGTCACTACAACCACCTTCACGTGGACGACTCCAAGAACGGGGATCTCGGGAAGCGTCCGTACAAGGACACGAACGGGAACCAGTTCTTCAAGAGCAACCTCACGGGCGGAGCTGGCTCGGGGGTCAAGTACAAGAACCTGGCTGAGACGGCGGAAGCTACGGCACGCAAGGCAGGAGCCACGAACAAGCAGCTCCTCTCGCTGATCGAGGCGGGCATCGTGGAGTCCAACCTGAAGAACCTGGACCACGGTCCTGACGGATCTCTGGGCTTCTTGCAGCAGCGGTACTTCTACGGCTCGGCAGCGAAGCGCATGGATGTCCCGACCGCCACCAAGGCATTCATCGCCAAGGCGAAGCGGATCGACAAGTCAAGCTACGGCTCCGGTGAGCTGGCGTGGCGTGTACAACAGCCCGCCAAGGCGTACCGAGGTCGTTACCAGCAGCACCGCGCAGACGCGTACGGGGTCATCAACAAGAGCACGCCGGGCATCCCCGCTGGCATCTTCGACCGGGGCGGCTGGCTCATGCCGGGACAGGCAGCGATCAACACTTCCCCTCACCCGGAAGCGATCCTGAACCACGACCAGCAGAAGGACGGGGCAGGCTTCGGCATGAGCGACGCGCAGATGCGCCGCCTGGCGACCTACATCGCCCAAGCCTCGCAAGCACAGAACGTCGAACTGATGATGGATGGTCGGGTTGTCGCCAAGAAGGCTCAGAAGGCTGTGGGCGACCTGATCGGCTTCCCGAGTGGAGGAGGATTCTGATGGGCACGTCACTCCGGCTGGTGGACTACAACAGCGACGGGACGATCCGTGATCAACTGACCGTCCGTCCACAGACCTTGTCCTCGGACGACCCGATCGCCTGCAACCAGTTCGACCTTGGGTTCCCTTCCGTGCGTGAGCAGGTGGAGGACGTAACTGACGGTGACGGAACTATCGACCTGTCCCAGTACCACGGTGCTCGGACGGTCTCCCTGGACATGCAGTTACTCGGACCGCTCAAGGAGCTGACTGAGGAACGCCTGCGAGTCATGGGCTACCCCGGTCGGCGTCCGTACCTGTACGTCAAGCGTGAGGGCTGGGACACGGAGCGTCGGATGCTGATGCGTCCGAACCAGTTCTCCTTCCAGTCCGTGAAGCGCTCGGCGGCGATCTTCGACATCTCCATGAGCTGGACGGTCCCGAGTGGACGCATGGAGGGCTCCGAGGTAGTCAAGGACGAGATCAACCCCGGCACTGCTGTGGTGGTCCCCGGCTCTCAGGTCGGCGGGATGCAGTTCCCCCTCTCGGTCCCCTTCAGCTTCACACCTGGTGCTGGCGGCGGAGGCTCCTCGGCTTACTACACCATCTACGTGGAGAACACGGGCAACGCCCCGGTCTCCCCGATCATCAACCTGTACGGCAAGATGTCCTCTCCCCGGCTGGAGTTCCGCTCCTCGGGTCAGGTGATGGACTTCAACGCCCTCGGTGGGCTCAAGCTCACGGAGACCGAAGTCCTGTCCATCGACGTCACAGGCAAGCGGGTAGTCGTGAACCCGAACAACTCCACCGGTACACTGGAGTCACGATACCGATACCTGAACTTCGCTACCTCGGAGTGGGCTTTGCTTTACCCCGGCGTCAACGAGATCGCCTTCCTGGCGACTGAGATTGGCGAGGGCGCGAAGGTCGAGTTCTACCACCGTCCGAGCTGGGTCTAAGGAGGACCGATGGCTGACATCATCATCAACTCGTGGGACACGCCCGCGATGGACGACTTCCCCCTCTTCATCCAGAAGGCGGCGGGAGACGACACGAACGTCAACGGGGTCGACGGTCTCACGTCGATCGCCTACTCCGCGCAGGACATGCGGGATCTCCTGCTGTCCATCGTGCAGGGGTCAGGCACCGCAGGCGTCACGAACTTCACGATCGCTGCCTCGGGAGCGACCGCCATCACCATCTCGACGGGACTCGCCTTCGTCCAGAGCGCCAGCCAGACCTACGGTACGTACTTCATCAAGTCCTCCGGGACCGTCACGATCAACCTGCCACCGTGGGTCTCGGGCGCGGAGAAGTACAACGTCATCATGGAGCCCGTGGACCGGGGCGACCACCCCGACGCGATCAACCCTGACAACTACGGTTGGCGCTTCCGGGTCATGGACAACGTGGGCACGAACGCGGCTGCCACTCCTGGCGGGGCATACTCTCTCGGCATCGTCACGAAGTCCTCGTCTGGTGGAACTCCCACAGTGGACCAGACGGACAAGCGTGCCGTGGTCATCGGGCGGTCCACTGGGTGGATCAACTTCCCGACGTTCTACTCCACGTGGACCAACTACAACGGTGGTTACGCTCCGTGTCGGTACCGCCGCATGAACAACGGCATGGTGCTCCTGGACGGCATGGCGAAGGCGGGGTCTTCCTCGAACTCCGGGGAGGCGATCGTCGCCCTGCCGGACGGCTTCCGTCCCACCTACGCGACCCTTGTCGCCGGGACCGCCCGTTCCAACGGAGTGCTCAAGGCGATCCGGATGCAGATCAACCCCACGACCGGATACGTGGTCGCCTACACGGGTGACTCGGACGGTCTCTTCGTTCCGACGACGGACTACGTGTCCTTCGGCGGGATCTCGTTCATGTCTGACGGCTACTAAGGAGGTGAGCCGCCGTGGGTAACGCCAAGGCTGCGACGCTGATCGACCGCTTCTCCGGCGGCTCACTCGACCCCACCAAGTGGATTCAGGTCGGGTTCCCTGTCGTGCTCCAGAACGAGCTGAAGATCAAGAACAACATCGCCCGCACGGGGGTCGTGTCGGTGAACAAGTACGACCTCACCGGCTCGTTCTTCTCCGTGCACCTGCGCACCGAGGATCAGGCACAGTTCCTCCTCAAGGTGGACGTGCCTGATGGCTATCTCCAGATGAGTTTGTCCAAGGGCAAGCTCACTTCGACCGCGAAGCAGAACGGCGTCAGCGTCAAGAGCGTGGTCCCGTTCGACCCCACGGGGATGCAGTGGTGGCGGATCAAGGAAGGAACGGGCAACCTGACCTTCGACGTCTCCACGAACGGCTCAGCCTGGACGTCCATCTTCTCGCAGGCACGCACGATCGACGTGGGAGCCGCAGGGGTACAGATGGTCTCCTACGCTGGCGGTTTCGGTTTTGGACCGTGGGGGCGTGGACCGCTGGGTGGAACGGTGTCCTCGGGGCTCAAGTCGAAGGTCGTGGGCGGCTACTTCGCCAAGTACAAGTCCACGGACGACATGGGTGTCACTCGGGACATGACGTTCCAGGAGATCGACCCTCGCTACAACGTGGTCTTCCTGTTCCAGGCTGGACCGATCGACGCGGACGCTGGTACGTACCCTGTGGGCACCGGAGCCATCAACCTCATCTCGGAGGGTGGAGGCTCGTACTTCACACCGCAGGAGTGGAAGGACGGCGTCAAGTTCCTGCGCAACCGTGGGACGACGGTCATCCTCACCGTGGGCGGAGGCGGGGCGTACATCGACCTGTCCTCCCGTGCGAAGACCCTGGTACTGATCGACTCGGTGAAGCGCATCTACGGCGAGCTGGGAGGTGTGGACGGCGTGGACTTCAACCTGGAGACCTCGTTCGCCTACCTCCGTGGTGGCATCCCCATCCCGGTTCCCTCCAGCCCTCCTCCGGCGATCTCCTGCTCCTCGGACGGCAAGACGATCACTGACCCTGGTCTGCTGAACCGGGTGACGTACAACGGCGACCCTGACCTACTTACTACCAACGAACTGGCTCAGCCGGGCTTCGTGCAGCAGGTCAAGATCACCACAGGCACCGGAGCGGGTCAGTACCGCAACATCGTGGCGAACACGTCCTCCACCTTCACCGTGGACGTGGCGTTCTCCCCGAAGCCGGACTCCACGAGCCTCTACGAGATCGCCCTTCCCATCTACCCGGACGAAGTGGTCTTCGCCGCGAAGGAGTTCCGCAAGCTGTGGGGAGCGAACTTCTCCATCAGCATCCCGGCGGCAGGGTCCTTCGTCGGACCCTTCATCCAGCATGACCTTGACCTGGTGACCGCCCTGTACACCAACAAGGACGCCACTGGGAAGATCCTGCTGGACTTCCTCGCGCCTCAGTTCTACGACCTGTGGTACGACCAGCCTTCGACCACGAACGCAGCCCGAGCATCGTACGCGGTAGCGACGATCAAGACGTGGGCAGCGAAGGTGAACAACGACTGGTCCCGCATCGGGATGGGCTTCCTGACGAACGGTCCCACCGGGTCCGCGATGTCCTCCGAGGCATCTCGCATCGCCTACCTGCTCACTCAGGTCGACAACCCGACCCTGCGCGGAGCCTTCCACTTCGACATCCAGGGTGACCACCGTACGACCTCACCGGCTGGTGCTCGGGATCAGTGGGAGTGGATCTCCGACTTGCAGCCCATCATCGAGGCGACCGAGATCGGGGGCACCCCTGCTCCGCCGCTCTCTGGCACGCCGACTACGTTCAGTGATGCAACGGGGTGGACGCTGAGTGGTGGAGCTACTGTCTCAGGCGGGAACCTGAACCTTCCGTTCGGCAGCTACGGCGACATCCGCCAGGCGACCCTGAACGGCTCGGCTCGGGACCTGGCAGACGGCTACCTCCAGATCGAGTTGACTGCCCGACCTACCGTCTCCGAGGGTTGGATCGACCTCGGCTTCGAGGGAGCATCCTCAGCGGAGTACAGCTTCCTGCGGCTGTACACGACCCCGGCGTCCACGGGCTTCGAGCTGCACACCAAGACCACGGCAGGCACGGAGAAGACGGCTTACTACCCGTACCCGGTCCCGACCGGCACGGTCTTCCTCCGCATCCGTAAGCTGTTCGACTACGCCTTCCTGAGCGTGTCGACACCCACGGACAACAAGCTGCGCACGATCGGCTTCGAGGATCTTGCCTTCGTTCCCGGCAGCTCGAACATGCACATCTTCATCCGCAGCAACGGGCAGGGCACCGCAGGAGCCTGGACGATTGCCAGCTTCAACATGGGAGGACCGGCGTAATGGCGACCGACATCTCAGCCTTCGCGGCAGACCTACCCGACTACAGCGGACAGCCCGGCTTCTCGTACTCGGACGCCACGGGTCTGCACTACCAGGGCACGGACACGCACGGCTCCCTGATCATGCACATGGGAGACACGTGGCTGGACGCCTCTGGCATCGAGTGGCGGATCGAGTTCCCCGAGGCGGGCATCCCGTCGCAGGTCGAGTTCTCCATGTCCTCGGGTGCCAAGCTGCTCAAGATCCTGTACAAGTCGGACGGTACGCTGACGTGGTCGTACACGGACGGTACGACACCTGACACTGACACCTCCACCGTCGCGGATCAGCACTACTTCCTCCTGGTGCGGATCGGGGACTTCTTCCGTGGGCAGTCTTCACAGGATGCCTCCTCGTTCTCCGACCTGTTCACCACCGTGGCGATGGCGAATGACACTGACGTCTGGGATCTCAAGATCTCGGACGCGTACGGCGTCGTCAACATCCTGCGCGTGGAGGGCTTCAACACGAACAACCCGGCGGGGGACTTCGGCTTCCCGGACGGTGCCACTTACGTCTCAGGAGTCAACTCCGCTTCTGGCTACATCATCAAGCCGCCGAACCTGCCTGGCTACGTCAAGCCGGTGTGGACGTTCGCCACAGGAGTCTGGACTGACGGACCCACCTGGCAGATGAGCCAGATCAAGATCCGTCAGATTCGTGTCTCCTTGGACGCTCCGGACCAGGTGACCTTCTCTGTCGGTGGAGCATCGCCGGAAGCCCGGCTCGTGAAGGAGCTTCGAGACGACCTGTGGGTGAATCGCAACGGCGACTCCATCTTCCGTGGTCGGATCATGAACTCCTCCGATGCCGGAGGGGCGACGTACGACGTGACCTTCGAGGCACAGTCCTACGCTGGGATGCTCGCCCACCGGCACATCCACCCGATCCGCACCTCCGGCACGAAGCGGACCACGGACGGGATCACGAACATCCAGTTCCCGATCGCCTGGACACCTATCCAGATCCTTCGTTGGCTCATCCTGCACTCGGAGGGTCAGCTCGGGATGCAGCTCGGACTCAAGCTCGGTGCGGAGATCGCCTCTCCGTGGCTGGGCATCCCGCCCTTCTCCCTGGAGCTGGACGGTACTCCGGTGCCCGCCGATGGAGGCTTCGCACGCTCGCCGGGAGATTCGATCCTGGAGAGCATCAACGCCTTGCAGTCGGCGGCAGCCACACAGATCGACGCGTCCTCGACCGCGAACACCCGCACGGGGCTCGGCTTCGACTTCTGGATCGATGAGAATCTGACCGTCCACGTAGCGCTGATCCGAGGCAAGGACAACTCGAACTCCACGACGCTGGACTACGGAGGCATCATCGGGGACTTCACACGCCTTCAGCGGGCAGAAGACTTCGGGAACGTGGTCCTGGGTACCTCGGACGATTCTGACGTCCCCTACGGCTACTGGGTGCCCTCCGCGCAGGCTACTACTCCGCGTGGTACGCCGATCAAGGACACTCACACCGCAGGAGACTCCACGCACAGCCCGGCGCTGATCGACCAGCACGGGGTGGGCGGCTACACCCTGGGTGTCGGAGGATGGTCCACGACCCGAGGCTTCGACTCCCAGACCTACGCCGTGCTCCAGGCACAGACCAAGGCGTCCTACGCTCAGGCGTCGAAGAACCCGGAGGGCAACTACTCCTTCTCCGCCACGTTCATCCACGGGGGGTGGGAAGGACCGGATCACGTGTGGCTGGGAGACTACGTGACCTTCCGTGCTCAGCGTGGACGAGTCAACGTGAACCAGGTCATGCGCGTGATTGCGATGGACATCGACATCGACCAGAACGGCGTGGAGACGGTGACTGTCCAGTTGGAGTACAACCGTGACCGGGTGGCTGCTCTCGGGCGCTTCAAGGCGGCGGTACAGAAGGCGCTGAAGAAGAAGCAAGCCAAGAAGAAGTGACCCGGAGACGATGTTCTCAGTGAGGCACAGAGGAGGACGATCATGAGCTTCGAGTATCCACCCGAAGGGCAAGACCCGTGGTACGAAGGGCTGGACGACGCCCTGGAGCAGATCGACGGGAACGCCAACGCTCTGTGGGCGAACGTGAAGGACGTCCGCTTCGGTGCCACAGGAGACGGTACGACGGACGACACGAACGCCATCCAGGCTGCCCTTGACTTCCAAGGTGGAGGACTCGACGGTGGCGGAGGCTTCGTCGCCATCCCCGCCGGACACTACATCATCGGCGCACCTCTGAACATCCCGCTGAACGTCCACGTCGTGGGAGCAGGCAACGACCAGACCTACATCCAGCAGAACGACACCGCCTCCGACGTCTTCGTGATCTCCGGCTCCGGGGACACCCCGGTCCGGGCTGGCGTGCACAACCTGCACATCGTGGGTCCGGGCTCAGGAACAGGTCGTGGTGTGGTGATCTCCGCACTGGACAACTTCCAGCCTGCCTACGGAGGCGTGATCGACCGCGTCTACGTCGAGACGATGGGGTCTCACGGCTTCCACTTCGACGGGACCTTCCAGACACAGATCAACCACTGCGACGCGTGGAACAACGGCGGACATGGCTTCTTCCTGGACGGTGGCACGGCAGCGCCGGACGGAACCTTCCTCACCTCGATGCAGCTCAACACCTGCTACGCGAACCACAACGCCATGTGGGGCTACTACCTCCGCAAGGCGACCTACATCGCCTACACCTCCTGCGCGGCGGACAACAACACCCTGGGCGGCTACTACGTCTACGACTCGTCCGGCGTTACGTTCACGGCTTGCGGTGCGGAGTCTCCCGACAACCAGACCGGGCAGACGGAGCGTGGCTCTCAGCCCTATGGCTGGAAGGTCGCAGGCTCGGCTGTGTACGGAACGTCAGGTGTCGTGCTCACAGGCTGCTACGCCTACGGCATCACCAAGATCCCGTTCTACTTCATCGCTGACCTAACACCGTCCGTAGGTAGGGTCGACGCGACGATGATCGGGTGCCGCGAGCTGACGACCGGCGACGGCATGGGCGGGGACGCGGACGTGACGGCGGACTTCCAGTGGGGAGTCTTCGTGGGCAACGGCTGCTACGTCACCGTGATCTCCTCCACCATCCCCGGCGCTCCTCCCGCCTCTGCGGTCACCAAGAGCATGGGCTACGCAGCGGGCGGCAAGCCGATGGTCATCGCACCGGCGGACTCGGTGGGCAACGCGGCAGGGCTGTCCTTCGACCCTCAGAGCCCGCGTCTGTACCCGTACAAGGACAGCATCCAGATCTTCTCCTCCGCCTCCACTGACGTACCCTTGGCAATCCTGGGGCACGCCTCGCAGGTCGGAGCCTTCCTGTTCGCCCACAAGATCACGAGTACCCCTGGCGACGGGGGACCGGCGATCACGCTTCAGCCGTACGGTCAGGGTCAGGTAGCTTTCGGCACCGACCAGGCTTCCCTGCTGGAGCGCCCTCCTGGCGTGGACTTCCTTTCTTTCAACAAGCCCCTACGCGTCCCTACGGCGTCGTCGGTCTCCAGCCTGAACAGCACCTACCCGGCGGCTTCCTACGCTGGCTGCGTGATGATGGTGGCGACGGACAAGGGTCTGCGGTGGGTAATGTCGGACGGCGCTCACTGGCTGACCACGACACTGCCCGTGTCCGGTTACAACCAACCCGTCCAGCAGGACGGCACATACTGAGGAGGCGCAGATGATGCCCATCGACTGGGTACTGATCGCCGCCGACGCTACACCGTCCGGAGCAGACATCTCCCAACTCGCCAACTACGGCGTCCTGGGAGTCTTCGCCATCTTGCTCATCATCTTGGCGCGAGCGTTGCTCAAGCGGGAGCAGGCGGAGAAGGACGCGGCACTGGCGGAAGTGAAGCGCCTGAACGGTGTCATTCAGGACAAGACTATCCCTGTCCTCGAACAAGTGGTCGGGGTCATGGGACAAGTGAGCAACCAGCTCAACGAGATCCGGCAAGAGCAGGAACTTGCTCGCCGCCTCGAACAGCGGAAGCGAGGTAAGGACGATGGCGAACAAGGATGAGGACGACAAGCGCCGGTACACCCTGAACGAGGCGCGGCTGTTCCTCCTGGCGGACCAGTCCAAGCTGCTCTACACGCAGGTCCAGGAGACGATCGAGGCGATTCGTCAGGAACGAGAAGGAGACGGTCATGGAACCGACAAGCCCGAAGGATAACACGCACCTCAGCAACGCGCGCATCGACGCACTGACGGAGCGGTTCCTGGACAACAACGTGCTGCTCCGCGAGCTGGTGGACGGCGTCAAGGCGGAGGCTACCGCACGAGAGCGCAAGGTCGACTCGATCAACCGCTTCACGAAGGTAGCAGTCGGGCTGATCGCCCTGACCCTCGTCGCCCTCTTCGGGGTCGGCTGGATATTGGTGAGCAACAACCAGGACGCCAAGGACCGCTCTGTGGTGGCGACGAACCAGCGTACGGAGCAGGCGAAGAACACCGCCGAAGTCCTGCACCAGTTCCAGCTCCAGAAGGAAGCCCTCGGTGCGGCTCAGGTGAAGCAGGACAGCAACGCGGCAGCCACGGCGTGGTGCGCTCGCACGTCCGACACGATCACCGAGTACAAGGCGTGCCTGGCACCCTACGGCATCAAGCTCACGGAGGTGAAGTGACGATGGAACTCGCGGACATCCTCCGGTCCATCAACACCGGGCTGAACGTGCTCATGGTGTTCATTCTCGTGCTCATCTACTACGCGATCCTGAACTACCTGGGGAAGGCGAAGGAGATCATCCAGCAGGAGTTCGAGCGCCAGCGCACCCTGAACGACCTACCGCAGGACATGCGTCCACAGGTGACAGAAGAGGAGCCGACCGGCTCTGATTCATGACAAGGAACGATGGCAACTCGCCTCCAGAGATCTCCCCTGGCAGCACACCGCCGGTCGGTAGTCTCTCAGTCGTCCCACTCCACGGCGATGCCCTCGTTGGTGATGGTGATCCGCATCTTCTCCGTGCCAGGGTCTCCCGCTTCCATCGCGGTGAGGATCTGCTGGAGGACTGGGTCAGGACTGGTCACCGACGTCAGTCCCATGTGGACGCTGCCCTCTGGGTGAGGGACGTGGCAGACCTCGCACACCTCGTTCGCCATCAGAGCTTCACCACGGTCTGCGCCATGTTGCAGACGCCTTCCAGCCGCTCCCAGTTCGGGCGCTGGACGTTGTAGTTGTCGGGGACCGCCGCGCCCACCTTGTGTACCTGGCACGCGAAGGTGCGCAGAGCCGGTGTCACGATGATCAAGTGCTTGCCCTCAGCCAGGTACTCCTGGCGGGTGTTCTCCAGCATCTCAGTTTCCTTCCTCGGTGACGCTCCATAGCGCCAGGTTCATGATCTCTTCCCACTCGTACCGCCACGCAGGCGTACGAAGCCACCCTGTCTGGCGACTGTCCTTGATGTACCGCAGTCCTTCGTACAGGACCGAGTCCTTCTCCCCGACCGCCCACGGCTCCAAGCCGATCGGGATCACCGCTGGCTGGTGACCGGGGAACTGGTCCGCCGTGGGGTCGCAGAGCCACGATCCTACGTGGAGAACCAGGTGACCGGAGAAGGAGTCCGGTGTGGAGCGCCTGTACCCCGACTTCTTCCACTCGCCCGAGGGCTTGTGCAGCCCCGAGTGACCGGCGGGCTTGTCCAGGAGCCGGACCTTCGTCCGTGTCGCCACGAACGTCTGGGCGGGCATGGTCCGGAGGAGGAACTGCTCCAGGGCTCGGGTGGCGGCGATGCAGTTGTTCTTGTGCCCCTGCACCTCGACGCTCTTGTTGTGGATGAGCCAGGTGGCGAACACCAGCTCCTCGTACGTCTCGTTCGCTGTCATGTCTCCACACTACTCCTTGGGGGCAACCCCTGTCAACACATTCCGGTTCGCCTGGAAGCTTTCTCCCAGCGTTTCGTCCGAGCCCCCTACTCCGGTGAGGGTCTTGCGGCGTGCTCGTGGCTGGCTACCGCCCCGTTCATCTCGTCGGGCTGCTCCCCCACCCGCAGGATGCCCTCCCAGACCAGCGCCCGGCACCACGGGCAGCGCACGGTGACCTCGTACGGGGAGGGCGGCAGGGCTGGCAGCTTCACGGTGGGCTCCTCGGGTGCGGATCACGGGGTCGGCAGGTCGCCCGCGCAGCGGGCCTGCCGCCTTCGGCGTCAGTCGCCAGTGCCGGGGTGAGGGGGAGCCCCGCCACTCCCCCGACCCTCAGCTCTCCTTGTGCCAGCCGCTCCCGGTCCGCTCGCACTCGGGGCAGCCCTTCAGGAACCAGCCGTGGTTGTCGTGGAGCATCTGCCGCCGGACGTCCACCAGCTTGCGCCCGTCCGTCACGGTGCCGTTGTGCCCCTCGGCGTGCCACCCTCCGGCGACCTGCCAGATCTTGCAGCCGGTGACGTCCTTGCCGCAGTTGTAGTGGGTCTTGAGCCGCCGCTCGTCATCCTCCAGGGCGGGCTTGGCGGGGGCGGGCTCGTAGTTCTCCACGCCGGTCACCCCGAGGCTCCGAGCCATCTTGCGCCACCCTGCCCCGTGCCCGCCCTTGGGGTGGAGCACGTGAGCCAGCTCGTGCCACATCGTGTTGGTGGGGGTGCCGTCCTCGGTGAAGAGGTGCCCGATGACAGGCGCGCAGATCCAGCCGTTGAGGAACGACTGCCGCCCCTCGTACTTGCAGTGGGTGTGGGCGAGGTGGTGGACGAAGCGGAACTCGGACTCGTCCCAGAGCTTGTAGCAGCCCCCGACGTAGATGCCGGTGATCTCGGGGTGCTCCTCCTGGAACTTCTTGAGGGCGTCGGTCTGTGCCTGATTCATGTCGCTGCTGTTCGGTGTCATGTGATGAGCTTACGCCGAGGCGGGACACGGTGTCAACCCCTGTTAACCAGTGACCATCATCACAAGTCTCGGACTTGACACCGTGCCCTGCCTGCCGTACAATCCCGCTACCGCTGGCGAGCCCTCATTCGCTCCTGCCACTTAGCCTGGTCGTACCTGGTCTCATCTTGCTTGGCGTTGATGCCGGTGAGCTTGTCCAGCCGTGGACCCCAGATGACGATGGCGGACGGGAAGGGTGCAGAGTTGTCCGCCCCGCTGAACCTGAGCCTGCCACGGATGTAGATGACCTCTGCCCGCGCCAGCACGTTGTCATGCCACCACGCCGTGTCGGTCCGCGAGGGGACCAAGCCGACGACCGACTTGACCCGCCCGTCCCTGACGACCCGAGCAGCCTCCTCTGTCCAGCCTGAGACGTTGGTGTACGGGGGATTCATCCAGACCTTGTCCGTGCGCCTCACGTCCCGCATGTGGCACCACGCCCCTCGACTCTGGCTGTACCTGCCTTGCTGTGTGCCGTACCGGGCGCAGAGGGCATTGTCGTCGGTAGCGCACGCGTCGTAGGTGAAACGGTACGCCTGGTTGAGCAGAGTGAAGAGCCACGGGGGCGTCGTCCACTCGTCGGATTGGCTGCTGTGCAGCACGTTCTGTGTCATGGGTCGAGCTTAAGCCCACGGGCAGACCGGTGTCAACCCCCGTGACGAGGGTCACTTCGACCGGAGACCCTGAGCCTTGAGCGCCGCCTTGTTCCACCCGCCGGTCGGAGGCATGATCCTCTTCGAGCTGGCACCGTCCAGGGAGAAATGCCACGCCTTGGTCAGCATCCCGTACTGCTCTCCGTGGTGGACGAGCTTGTCCCGATTGGTCCAGACCCACGACCGGACGGCGAAGGCAGGATCTCCCTCTTCCAGGAGAAGACCCTTGACGAGCTGGTCGGAGAAGAACAGGTCCGCCTTGTCCGAGCTACCATCCTGCGAGGTTAGGAAGTGGAGCGCTCCGATCATGCCGGGCAGCAGCGGAGTCAGACCACCGTTCTGCTTGAGTGGGGTGTTGATCTTCGCCACCGTGTAGTCCAGCGCCTCGTTGTTGTCCATGACGAACTCGAAGACCTCGGGGTGGGTCGGCTTGTACGTGTTCGCTCCACCGTCCACGATGTACCCGAGCTTCTGGAACATGAGGATCTTGCGGGCGTTGCTGACCTTGTGGAAGGGCTGCGATACGCCGTTGATCGAGAGCTGGTCAGCCGTCGTACGACCGGAGCCGGTGTCCATCACGTTCTGTGACTCCGGGAGCAGGTTCTCCACGATCATTACGGTCTGAGCCACGCCGGAGTCCACGATCCCGTGGCAGCGGTGCTGACCGTCCCGGAGGTTGCCGTCCGCGTCGAACCGGAAGGAGTCGCCGGTGAAGAGCCAGTTGTTGGACTTCATGTCCCGGGCGATGCCGTCCAGGTACCCGGCGTTGCGGAGCGGGCGGTTGAGGCTGTTCCTCGTGTCCAGGATCGCCTGTGCCTGAGCCGGAGTGACCAGGGCAACGTAGATCTGGATGCTCCCGTGGTTCAGGATGCCGTCGAGAGGGGTCAGGATGGTCATCAGTTGCCTGCCTGTTCTGCCGCATAGGCGAAGAGTTCGTTCGGGACCTTGACGAAGTCGCCACCGGAGTAGGAGGCGTAGCAACCACGGAAGTGGCGGTACTCGACCTTGACCTGCATGAGGGAGACGACCGCGATACCGCCGATCTTGGTCACGTTCTCCCGATACTGCTCGCACTGCACCTGCTTGGGGTGATCCAGGGTCAGGGCTACTGCCGTGCCTCCGCCGACGAAGACGATTGCCAGGGCAGCCATGAGACTGACGATGAGGATCACCAGCTTGCGTTCACTGTTCTGTGTCATGGGAGAACCGTACTCCTCGGGGTCCACGCGTGTCAACACCCCCCGCCCATGACCGAAACGAGGGGTGTTGACTGACGCAGGTACGGCTACGGGGAAAGGAACCCGATCATGACCGTCCTTCGGGGAGGAGATTACGACCCGTTGACGTCTTCCGGAACGACCTTGGTGAAGTACAGGCACATCCCCGCGAGCCCGCCGATACGTACCGGAGTGGCGGTTAGGTAGCCCTCCTGCTCCAGCTCCTTGACGCCGCGCTGGAAGGTGGAGATCGTCAGTTGCTTGGTCTCGTCGCCTGCCACGATCTGCTTCGAGGTCAGCGCCTCGCCGCGCCCTGTGGCATCCAGGATCTTCTTGATGGTCCGCTTGCCCACTTCGAGCTTGGTCTCATCGGGGTTCTCCGGCTCGCTCACCGGGGTCTCGTGCCAGACGTACTCGAACTTGCGCCCGTTCGTCTTCATGGGGCGGGTGGTGACGTGTCCTGCGACCTGGAGACGACGTAGCGCCGGGTACCGGTACTTGGTCGGACGCCCGCCAGCCTCCAGCATCTCGGCGTTGTTCATGACCGGGTTCGCCTGGAAGGCGGCAGTCAGACGCTCCACGGCGATCTGGATGTAGCGCTCCACCTGAGCGGCTTCCAGTTCCTCTTCGGTCTGCCCCGAGGGGACGTCAGCCATGAAACGGTCCAGGACCGGCTCCCACTCCTTGGTGTCCTTCACGTCCAGGTGCAGGGTCGCCTTCTCGCCGGGGACCGGCATCGGGAAGGTGATCGTCTGACCGGGACCGAACGTCACGGCGGATAGCGGGGAGGACTTCTTCGGACCGTTCCCGAGGTCGTTCACCAGCTCGCGGATCTTGCGACCGGTCACCCCGAGGTTGTTCTTGAGGTTGACCACCTGCTCGTTGCCGGGATCGCCAGCCATCGCCTGGATGACCTCCTGGACCAGCCAGAAGCGTGCCCCACGTACCGTGGAGACGATCAGGGAAGCGTGCGTACCCTGCCGCTTGATCGCCGCACGGCGGTTCTTCATCGCCAGGTTGAGCTGAGCCGGAGAGGCGTAGTCGATCAGGTCGGGAGGCGAGCACAGCGGGCAGTCAGCGACCTGCGTGTACAGGACGCCAGGGTCCGTCCACATCAGCTTGACCTCGTAGGTGTGCTGGCAGGTCAGGGACTCGATCTGCACGGGCATGACCGTGGTCAGGAGGTTGGAGACGCCCGCGACAAACGCGGCGTACTCCTGGTAGGAATGGGTGTTGGACGTGAGCTGAGCGATCAGCTCCTTGATGTGCTGTTCCGGTGTCACTGGGATCTCCTCGATCCTCGAAGGGGTGTTGCTCTGAACTCCTACGTCCATTGTAGCACGGTGTTCGGTGGTGTTAGCCCCCTTCGGTAGAGAGACGAGCCTGAATGACCACGATCGCCAGATTCGTGATGCTGGAGATGTCGAGTCCGTGCCGAGATCCGGGGTTGCTCGGGTTCAGGACGTACACCAGGCGGGTCACGGCGAGGTGGCAAGGTGCACACAGGACCATGAGGTCTGTGAGGGGTTCCCTGCCGAACCGGTCGTAGCTGAGATGGTGGACTTGAAGGTCGTCCGTAGCCCGGCACGCGCGACAGATGCGACCGTGCCGGGCGAAGACCTGCTCCCGCTTCGCCTGCCAGTGCGAGGAGGAGAGGTAGTCGTCGTGCTTGAGCTTGCGCCACGCGGTCTCGGTGAGGTCGTCCGGTCGCTCAGGCTCCCGCCAGTACACGTAGTTGCCGGGAACGATGGGGACCTTGCGCATGTCGACCTCCAGGTGGCTACACCTGTTACATCGACACCTATGCATCCCACGGTATGCCCTTGGCGTCCAGACGCTCCCTGAGCCTCGCCAGACCTGCTTCCTCGCCGGGCTTGCTCTGGATGTAGGCGAGTCGTTCCTTGTACAGCTCCGTGCCCTTCGGCTCCTTCACCCCATCCCAGACCCACTTGCCATCCGGGTTAGCCTCCAAGGGCTCCCAGCGCTTCTGCAAGGGCTTGGCGTCACGATCCCACCCTGGACCAAGGGTGAAGCCCCATTCGGGCTCTGGGGGCTTGCCACGACCCCGGCGTTGTGTGAAGCTGGCGGTCGGACTGAACGGGTGGGAGGTGAGGACGACGATGGTGGCGAGGGACCGCTTGCCCTTGGTCCGCTTCCGACCTACCGTGACCTCGTCCAGGAGCCCCCACGAGAGGAGAGTGTCGTACGTGTCCAGGACGTTCTTGGCGTGGATGCGCTCCGGACGCTGCCAGCCCCACGAGTCAATGAGCATCGCCTCCTGAGCGATCTCCTCCGAGGGAGCGATGACCTTGTGTCCGTCCGTCATCGAGCGCTTCACCAGGGCGAGGTACACGTGAGCCTGGATAAAGGTCATCCCGCCCATGTCCACCTGGTGTACTTCGGCGGCGAACCGGTGCGGGATGACGTCGTAGACCTTGCGGTGTGCTCGCCCGAGGATCGTCAGGGCTTCTCCGCGTTCGAGCTGGTACTTCGTGGTGAACCAGTGGAAGACGCGTCGCTTCTCGGCGTCGTACTGGTAGATGACCTTCGGATGGCGTCTGACGATGCGGCAGGCGGTGCTCCACTGCTCGCGTTCGTCAGGTCCAGTTCTATTCACCAAGTACAGGTCTCCCGTAGTAACCCTCTCGGGAGAGCTTCGTTGATCGTGGGGTGGTGTGCCTGTGTCTCGGTCCATCTCCATGCTCATCTCGTCGTTGGTGGTCGTCATGACCGGGGGCGACTCCTCGACACCTTGCCCCACCGGGTGGACGGAGGAAGAGCAACCAACCCCCGCGACCCACCCGGCTCCCAACTTGACAAGAACGAAGCAGTCGTACGTAGTTCTACTCTACCACATCGGCACCCGGAGTGCAGACAGTTGTTGACGTACGGGTAGAGTGACATCCGGCTACCGCTGACGTACACTGGAGAAGTCACACGCGGCTGTTGCTCCTCCTCGGGAAAGCCCTCGTCATGATCACCTTGAGTGACCGGCGGGGGCTTCTTCGTGTCTGGGGCAGAAGTGCATCCGCCGATGTCTATCTCGTGGTACACTTGTAACAATACACAGTGGAGGAAGACATGCCATCACCCGATCGGAAGCTGGTCTCAGTGCCAGGCACGGTCCACAAGCGTCTCCAGGGCTACGCGGACTTGAAGAGCACGTCCCTGGGCAAGGCGATCTCGATCCTGCTGGACGCCTACGAGGGCTACGCGGAGAAGGCGAAGCGGTGGAGCGCCTGGTTCCCCGAGGATGAGGGATGGAAGGAACTGCGCTACAGCGAGCAAGCGACCATCCACGCTGGAGACGGAGCCCTGATCAATCTCTGGCAGCACAACCTGGCAGCCATCATGGCGGAGCGGGACGTGAACGGCAAGCAGATCCGCAAGACCCTGATCATCCGCCTCGACACGGGAGCGGTAGCCGAAGAGTTCGAGAAGGAAGCCGCCTGATGAAGACACGAGAGATCGCCCGCATCGACGTGACCATGGGCGAGCAGACCGGCTCAGCCACGATCACCATGATCTACACGGACGGAGAGGTAGCTCAGCTCAAGGTCCCGGAAGACCACCAACTGGACCTGGCGAAGAAGCTCATCAGCAACAGCCAGATCAACTCGTCGCGTCGGGGGTACCGCTCATGAAGAACGTCCACATGGAAGTCCCGGGTCCACTGCTCACCCTTCACAGGCTGTCACAGGTCACCGTGACGCTGGGTGACAATCTCGTCCACCAGGGCACCTTGTACCTCGTCACGGACTACCAGCTCATCTTCCAGGAGCCGGGGGCGCTGTCCGACGTCAGGATCGAGCGCAAGAGCATCAAGGGTGCCCGGTACTGGGTGTCGGCTCAGATCCTCGAAGCGAGCGACCTACCTGTTCTGGAGGTTACCTCGTGAAGCGGATGGAGTCCGACCCGGACTACCTCTCCAGAGTGCCGGAGCACATCATGGCGCAGGTCAAGACGGAGCTTGCCGTCGAGTGGAACTGGGACCTCACCGAGGGCGAAGACGAGTACGACCGCAAGGGCTTCCTGCTCAACATCATGCACCTCGGGCAGGAGTGGGAGCACTGGTTCTGGGTGTTCCCGACCTACGACGAGATCAAGAACGTCATCAAGGAGGCGCAGGCAGATGAGCGAGGGTGAACGTGTAGCAATGCTGCTCTGGGAGCAGAAGAAGAACCTCGGAGATCCGCCCTGGCACATCCTCAGCACCATCCGACCGGAGAGGGCGGAAGCACTCGTGCGCACCTCCATCCGTCGCCTGGAGGAGACCGACCGCATGATGGCGCTCTACGACGACTACACGACGCTGACGAAGAACAGGAACGGTGAGTCCCGTGGCTGACGAAGTGACGGACCACGTCTGGGAGGGCTACGGCTTCTACACGATCAAGCTCTCCACGGACGGCTCCTTCGTGGTGGACTGCCAAGGAGCGCCAGCCTTCAACGGCGTGGCGTCCGAGACCGGCGATCAGGACATCTCCATCCAGGGCGTGGACACCCGCTTGCTCATGAAGTACGGAGACCCCGAGCCTCTGACCCTCAAGGCGTTCATGAAGGCGTACGGGGACGAGCACGACGAGGAAGAGCCACTGCACGGCGACTGTCCACACTGCGGCACCGAGGTAGGAGAAGACTGATGGCAGGAAGCATCTCAGCAGAGCAGTTCCTCATGGCGGACTGGGCGAAGTTCGAGCCGGACGACAACAATACCGTCCTGATCCGCATGTGGGAGTCGTGGGGCTCCGACCTCGGGCACTTCCGGGCACCAGCCGACCACGAAGATCACCTGGGCTTGGTCTTCGACTGGCTCTCCGAAGCCCACGGCATCCCGAGCAACCACATCTACCTCACGGAGAGGAAGGTCCGCGATGGTCAGTGACAAGGGAGGAAGCCGGGGCTTCGTGTACAAGAGCCGCCAGGACGTCTACCGAGCGCTGCGCAAGAAGGGCTTCACCAAGAGCAAGGCGGCAGCCATCGCCAACGCCGGACGGACCAAGGCAGCACGCAAGAAGTCCGCCAAGAAGGCAGCCCTGACCCGGAAGACACGGCGGCGCTGACATGGTACGCCCCATCGAACCAGACCCGGACGTGTCGGCTCACGCTGACCTGATCCGGGCTGGTCTCGCGGGCTTCCTCACCGACGAGTCGTACCTGATCGAGATGGTCAAGGTCGCCCGCAACATCCAGGCGAAGCGTGATAAGGCGAAGCTAACTCTGAAAACAGTTGGTTCTGATGACGTTCTTCCGCCGCCGTCAGCCTGATCGCAACGCCCGCGTCTGGGACACGGCGTGTGGCAAGTACAACTACCGAGGCTGGAACGTCGCCCGCTACTACAAGAGCAAGTACGAGAAGGAGCGAGCCGTGGACCTGGACATCTACAAGTGCCCGAACGGTCGTGGGCTGCACCTGACCTCCCACTCCTGGAAGGAGACCCGAGATGGAGCCTGACGAACCCGAAGAGGAACAGCTCGAAGACGGAGACGTGACCCCGATGGTCAGCGAGATGGTCCAGATGCATGAGGTCTTCCTCGCCGCGATGGAGGGCGGCTTCTCCGAGTGGCAAGCCATGCAGATCGTCTGCGCGATCGTCCTCAAAGGTGCGAACTGACGATGTTCCAGTCATCAGCTCTCGTGCAGGAGGTGGGCATCATGTCCCCCACGCAGGTCAATCTCACGACCCTCAAGCGCCGCCACGCGGAAGCCATCCAGATCCTCACCGACGCCCTCGCGGCGCGAAGCTCCAAGCAGGACTGTGACAAAGCCGTGGCGAACCTGGCACTGGACGTGATCAACGTCCTCGCCCCGATCGAGGGCATGACCCCCCTCGATGAGTACCTTCTCACGAACGGAGCAGCATGATGGAAGACAACGAGACCCTGGGCTTCGAGTCCACCTTCGACCGGTGGATGAAAACCACCGACGCCACGGTGTACGTCAACACCCCGGCGGACAAGGCAGCCATGCAGGACGCCATGACCGTGGAGGAGTACCCCGACGACGAGGACGACACCCCCGCCGTTGAAGAGGACGACGACCCGGAAGCACAGGCAGGCGAGGAAGCCGACGATGACTTCCTGGACCATGATGAGCAGGACTGACAAGGACCGGGGCTACCACCACGGACGGTGCCCGGACCAGCACTGCTTCATCTGCGTACGACCCTACGGCAAGGGTGCGGACAAGCGGGACTGGACCAAGGCTCGCAAGATGCGCTCACAGAGACGAGAGGTCGATCGTGACTGACCCAGAGCTACAGTGGAACGACAATGTCGGGGAGGGTGAGACACCCGAGGCGTACATCACCCCGGCACAGATCCACGCCAACACCGAGCTGCTGACGAAGCTGTTCCCGGACGTCATGCAAGACCCCGGAGTCGTGAGCAACCCCTCGATGGACGATGATCCTGAAGTACCTAGAGTACCTGAAGTGGAGGAAGATAATGGCGACCTGGCGACTGATGGGCAACCTGAACCTGATCAGGAGTGACGTTCGCGCCCACTTCTCACCCGACCCGGTGATCGGCACCAAGGGAGATACGGCACACGCTTCGACGGTCTCAGACCACAACCCCCGCAACTACGGATACGGCACTGTGGTGGCGGCGATCGACGTCATGTTCGGAGTCGGAGCGAAGGCTTCCGCCGTCGTGAAGGCGTGCATCGGACGCTCGGATCTGTCTTACGTGATCCACAACAGAACCATCTGGTCAGCGGCTTACGGCTGGCGTGCGCGCCGGTACACAGGCAGCAACCCTCACACGGATCACGTCCACATCTCCGCCAAGCACACCTCGACAGCGGACAAGAACCGTACCCACCTGAAGTGGAGCACCGCTGCTGCACCGGCACCGAAGCCCTCCACAACGACCGCTCCGCCGTTCCCCGGCGAGATGAAGCAGGGAAGCCACGGGACGGGTACTCGGGCGCTCCAGGCACGTCTGAACGCCCGTGGGTACACACCGAAGCTGAAGGTGGACGGTTCGTTCGGACCATCTACCCGCAAGAACGTCCTGGCGTTCCAGAAGTTCGCCAAGATCAAGCAGGACGGGATCGTGGGCAAGACGACATGGGGGAAGCTGTGGAGCCTCAAGATCACCTGATCTACGCCCCGTGTGGCTGTGCCGTCGACCCGAAGACGAACCGCTCGTACTGGGCGGTGAGGTGCCAGGTCGCTCATGACCAGGTGTGGGACAGGGTCTTCAACCCTCGCCCGCTGCACGCCGATGAACAAACTGAGACCAACTAAGGAGCCCCGACATGCGGAGCATCGATTCCTACATCAAAGCCGTGATCGGCGCGCTCATTGCCGGTCTCGGGTCATACCAGACCGCCGTAGCCGACAACTCCGGGGTCACCTCGGGGGAGTGGGCAGCCATCGCCATTGCCACCATCGCGGCGCTCGGACTCGTCTATGCCATCCCGAACACGGGTGCATCTTCGACAGAGGACGACGACCCGGAGGCACAAGCCGGTGACGAAGTGGAAGATCCCACAGCGTAACCCACAAGCTGGCGGTTCGTAAGTCCAGCCATCGCGGGGCGGGTACTCAGTCAAACTGGGTGCTCGCCCCTGCTGGCATCCAAGGAGGCTACAGTGGACGAAGACATGCGTCGATGGCTGCACGGTGAGGAGCCTGACATGGACCCCCTGGACAAGATGATCCGCGACAAGGAACGCTCCATCAAGCACTTCACGGAGTGGCTGGCGAAGGAGCAGGGGGAGCTGGATGCCCTCAAGAAGCTGAAGCCTGAGCAGCCGCCAGAACACTGAGGACCCCGGTGATGTGCGCCTGAGACACTGTGGACTCCTGGCACCCGAGGGCGTCCCTGATCTTGTTGAGCTGCTGACCGTAGTAGTAGCGCTGCACCAGGACGTACTGCTGGAAGGGTGAGAGTCCTGAGATGTGCTCCACGACCTTCTCCATGATGGACGATGCCACGTTGTTGCTCTCGATCGTCCCCACGGTGTACAGCTCCTCTGGCTCCTCGTCTTCCAGGTAGCCAGGCTTGTTGTACATCAGGTGGACTGTGGATGCCACGTTCTTCTGGCTGATCCCGGTCACCTCGGCAAGATCCTCGTACGATATGCCCTCCTCCAAGCCCGCCTCCTTCAGGCGCTTGAACTTGGCGCGCAGGGCACGGGAGGCATGGTCTCGCTGGCGCAGGGTGTCCATGATGGCTCCGAAGCACCGACGCCAGGCGTACACCGCCCAGTAGTCGTCCCGGTCGGGTGAGTATCCGTGACGCTCACAGTAGGCGAGCCACCGTCCTGCTGCCTGACACAGACCCTCGTAGGCGATCGATGTCAGCTCCTCCTTGTCGAGCACGTGAGGGGCGGTCTTCCACACCTTCCCTGCTGCTGTACGGGCGATCTCCAGGCTGCTGGTGACCCTCGCTTGTGTCTCTTCGTCCACGGCATCTCCTTCAAATCTGTACCATCTAAGTCAAGGATACGGCAAGCGTCGATGTTCCTGTCGTGGAAGCACCACAACGGGATCGAGGCATCATGCCTTCCAAAGGGGACAAACGGTACGAGGTTCGCTGGTACTGGCACGGGAAGCAAATCGGCTATCCGGTCATGACGCCAGACATCGAGCACTTCTGCCGCACCGTCTCCCACGAAGAGGGCAGCATCATCCAGTGGCGCGCTGACGGGTCACACACCTGGCATGACGTACTCCCTAACTGAGGAGGGCAAGATGGAAGAGCAGCGAGTAGAGGTCTACGAAGGACGCCCGGTCGGCGTACACCTGACCCCGGCGGAACGTGAGACCCTGGGACGAGAGGCGTGGAAGCTGACCGTCGAACGTGTCCCCCAGTACCTCATCTTGGAGCGGCTGAACATCGCGGACCGGACCTACCACTCCTTGATCAAGGAGCAGCGCGAGGCGATGGACAAGGACATCGACAGCCACTTCGACAAGGATCTTGCCCTGATCGAGCGTCTGCTCAAGGGAGCCATCCGCAAGTACGAGCTGACCCACGCCACGAGGGACTTCGAGGCTGTGGAGAAGATGCTCGCCCGCAAGGCGAAGATGCTCGGGTACGACCGGGAGACCATGAAGGCGACGATCCAGCACGTCATCGTGGACCCCAAGGACATCGAGCTGAGCGAGCTGATCAACGAGGCGAACGCGAAGGCTGCGGCTGACCGAGCCATGATCCTGGCGGAGGACTCCCATGACGATGCCTGACACACCTCCCGAGATGGTCGTCTCACACGAAGACCTCACCAACTGGGAGACCGGCAACTACGTCGGCAAGGCTGCTGAGTGGAAGCAGGCGGCTGACGATGCAGTAGCGCTCATGGAGAGCTTCGGACCCGAGGACAAGCCCATCGAGGACTGGACCTTCGAGGAGACCAAGGCGGCTGTGGAGCAGTACAACGCCGCACAGGACGCCCCTGAACCAGAGCTGTCCCCTGCGGACGCTGGAGCCGGGCAGAACCCTCCCGTCGAGACCCCTCCGGATCGTGTCTGATGATCAACCTCACCGCAGACCGGCACTGGTTCATCGCCAACCCGGCACGAGCACTGATCCAGCTTCGCTCTCAGGCAGTCGTGGAGGTGTCCTCGTACAACACGAACCGGGGTGTCCTCCAGCCACGCATCCGCCTGAACCCGGACGAGGTGGAGATCCGCCCTGACGTGTCCGACCCTCGGCACAAGGTGGACGTCCGCTGGCGTACCTCGCTCATGGAGGGCTGAGACGTGGGCTATCTCCAAGATGAGTTGGGTGTGGACCTGAACGCCGACACCTTCGACCTGGACACCTACCTGACCGGCATCGATGTTCGCCTCCTGAACGCCCCCGCCGGTCGCCGTGCCTTGACACGGTACGACCCTCTGATGTTCGTGCTCTTGTACCTGCCGCACATGCTGCGGTCGGAAGAGACCAACGACAAGCTGTCCATCAACGACCTGAACCTGATCCTGTTCCGCAAGGCGCTCCAGTGGGTGAAGCCTCGGAACAACCCTCTGCGTCCAGGGCTGCGGAACTCCTTCCTGGCACCACGTAACATGGGCAAGTCAACCACTGTCCAATGTCTCCTGCTGTGGGCGATGTGCCACGATCACGCCAAGTACATCATCCTGTTCTCCGGTTCCGACGAACAGGTGACCGGGCACATGGCGGCTATCCGTCGTGAGCTGGCTGAGAATGAGCTGTTCATCCAAGACTTCCCTGGTGCCTGCGCACCTGCCACACGCGACGATCGTGGGACAGCGGAAGCCGACCGGGCGAACAAGTACACGTCCTCCAGCCGGGTCACCATCCAGTCCCGAAGCATCTGGTCCTCCATCCTCGGTGCCAAGGAGGGTCGGAAGCGTCCCGACCTGATCATCATTGATGACATGTCCAAGGGTGAAGGTCAGGGTGGTACGGCGAACGACGCAGCGAAGCAGATAGATGTCCTGCTCGGCACCATCTTCCCCCTGAACCTGAACGCTCCGGTGTGGATGATCGGGACGAATCACTTCAACGGCAGCGTGGAGGATCAGCTCAAGCGGTCCACTGTGGGAGAGACGTTCAAGTGGGTGGACGAGGAGCGGATCACGGTCACGTGGGTGAAGCCGATCTCCCTGCGAGAAGACGGCACACAGCGCTCCGTGTTCCCCGCCTTGTGGTCCCTGGAGTTCCTACTCGAAATCTCAGGCAATCGCTCCTTCAGCAAGGACTTCATGAACACCCCGATCCCCGCCTTCGCCGGGATGGGCTTCACACAGGATCTCTTCGAGGTCGAGCCCCTACCTTCTACCAGCTACACCATCCTCAGCGTGGACCCCGGAATCTCGATCAAGGGCGACCCCACAGGTCTGGCGGTCATCTCCCTGTCCAAGGCTGCCAAGAAGGTCCAGGTCCGCGAGGCTACCGGCGTGCGCCTGAAGGGCATGGACCTGAAGGCGAAGATCATGGAGATGTGCCAGGAGTACGACGTGGACGCCATCGTGTGGGAGGACAACCAGGGTGGGGAATCTCTGGCAGACGCCACCCTCGGACGGGACTTCGCCCTACCCGTGAACTTGGTTCATGCCAGCCAAGACAAGCTCGTCCGTGCGGAGCTGCTGCTGACCCGGTACAAGAAAGGGCAGGTCGTGCACGGCAAGGCTCTGCCTGCGTACGAGTCAGAAGCGAAGTCGTTCCCTGCCTTCATCTCCAGCCCCAACATGGTGGACGCCGTGGGGCATGGAGTCGAGTTCCTGGCGAAGCGGGGCACCGAGCCCAAGCCCACCGTGTCCGTACGCCGTCGATGAGTTAACTGAGACAGACAAAGGAGGTCATCATGGCGACGCCTGATTGGCTGAAGGACAACCTGCTGGAGATGCAGGCATTCGGGCGGGTATGCGCCGTCTACGACCGTCTCTACGCTGGCTCAACCGAGGAGCACTTCGCGTCCGACCGCATCCGCAAGGATCTGTCCGACACGGGGTACTATCCCATCAACTACGCCCGCTCCGCTGTGGATGTCCCTCTGGAGCGCACCAAGATCTCCGGGATCGTCACCGCCGACGCGAAGGCACGCACCGTCCTGGAAGACTTCTGGAACCTGAACGAACTCGACCTGGACAGCCACAAGGTCCACGAGATGGCGTACGAGTTCGGCAGCGCAATGATCATCGCCATGCCTGACGAAGACGGCGTCATGGAGGCTTACGTTCACAGTCCCTACGACGTGATGGTCTTCTATGACGCTGCCCGTCCCCGCATCAAGAGCCACGCCGTCCAGGTGTACACGGCTCGGGGTGAGGAAGGACAGGACCGCAACGCCCTGTACCTGCACGTGACCGTCTACGACTCCCTCAAGGTCACCTCGTACGTCAGCGTCACCGCCCTCGTGGACGGTGCCTGGGACTACCAGACGGTGAACCTCACCTTGCAGGACGAGATCGACTCCCCCGTGCCTGGGATCATCCCGGTGTTCCACTTCCGTACCTCACGCACACAGTACGGTCGCTCCCGGCTTGCGGACGCGGCTGGTCCACAGCTTGCCATCAACGACACCATGACCGCCATGATGGCGAGTGTCAAGGCGGCTGGCTACCGTCAGCGGTACATGACCCTGGAGTCAGAGCCGGGTGGGTCGGACAACCTGGACCAGAACGACTTCGTAGCCGACGACTCTCTCACCGAGGACAACGAGCTGGTCTCCGGTCCTGACACCGTGCAGGTCTACCGGGGCAAGAACGTCAGCATGGGCTCCTTCGACGTGTCTCAGAGCGACAACTTCACCAACGCCCTGAGCTATCTCGTCGGAGCGTTGTCCAAGGTCACCGACACCCCGGAGCATTACTACACCAACGGAGCCACCGCCCCGTCAGGTGAGTCGTACCGCCAAGGTGAGCGCCCGCTACAGGCTGTAGTCGATCACTGTCAGTCACTCTTCGGAGCCACCTGGAAGGACATGTTCGCCTACATCCTGTCCTTCTACGGCAACTCCTCCGAGGCTGAGGTGTCCTGGGGCTCCATCGTGCCCGACGACCTCGACTTCTGGCAGGTCCAGTCCGAGAAGGAAGCCCTCGGCGTACCCCGTCCGGTGCTGCTCGTGGAGGGTGGCTACTCGCAAGAGGACGTCGACCAGTGGGATGCGGACGCTCAGGCGAAGGAAGCAGAAGACGCGGCACAGGCTGCTGCTCTGGTACCTGACCCGAACGCTCCCGCTGATGACTCCGACCTCATCCCTCCAGGCTCCAAGCCCACCACCACAGGCTGACCAAGTGAGGCTCCGCAGCAGTGTTACTACGGGAGACCTGTACAGGGTGAATAAGAAGGGGGCATGAGATGGCAGGCTACAGACTGATCGTGGACATGGCTACCGTGCCACAGAACAAGCGCAGGGCAGCCGCTCGCAGGATCGTCCGCATCGCCAAGCTCCATGCCCCCTGGCGTCGTCGCACCGGCAAGCTGTCCGGCTCCACGAAGTTCGAGCTGTACGAAGACCTCGACCTACTCGTCCTCAAGAGCGAGATCTTCTACGCCTCCTACCTGATCGAGGGCACGTCGCGGATCGTCGGTCATGACTACCTGGAGGCTGCTGTCCACAAGGTTCTCCCGACCGTCAACATCATGCGAAGTGGGCGTCTGGGGTAGTTCATGCGAACACGTGTCGATGAGACAGGTAGAACACCTGCAAAGGGGGGTCAGAGATGACCGACGTAACGGGCGCGGAAAGCCTGGAAGAGAACGAAGGTACTGCTGAGGAGCTGGAGACAGCCACCGAGGAGAAGACCTTCACGCAAGCCGACCTCGACAAGATCGTGGCAGACCGCCTCAAGCGGGAGCGCACGAAGATGGAGAAGACGGCTACTCAGGCGGCTGAGACGGCACGGCTCGCAACCCTCGGGGAATCCGAGAAGGCGATCGAGACGGCACGCCAGGAAGCTCGCCAAGAAGCACGCAAGGAATACGCGACTCAGCTCGCGGAGGCTCGGCTCAAGTCCGAGCTGGCGTCCCTCGTGGACAACCCCGATGACATCATCGAGGATCTTCGCCTGGACCGCTACCTCACCGACGACCTTGAGGTTGACGAAGAGGCAGTAGCCCGGCTGAAGACGAAGTACAGCAAGCTGACGAACAAGTCGGGGCGGTCATCCTCCCCGAGCATCCGACCCGGTGCTTCATCCGCACCCAAGACGTCGAGCCCACAGGCGGACTTCGCTGACTGGCTCGCAACTCAGAAGTAAGGACAACGAAGATGGCAATCGACCTCTCGCGGCTTACCAGTGGACTGGTCTTGCCGCCTTCTGTCAGCAACGAGGTGTGGACCACCGCAGGCGAGTCTTCCATCGTCATGCAGGTCTCCCGCAAGATGGACCTTCCCGGTCCCGGCATCACCGTGCCGGTAATCCAGGGTGAGGCTTCTGCCTCCTGGGTGAACGAGACCGACGAGAAGCCCGTCTCTCGTCCCACTCTCTCGAACAAGAGCATGACCCCGTACACTGTTGCGGTCATCGTGCCCTTCTCGAACCAGCTCAAGCGTGACGCGAACGCCCTGTACAACACGATCGTGCGCGCCCTGCCGAACGCCCTGGCGAAGACCTTCGATGAGACGGTCTTCGGCTACCGCACCGCCCCCGGCTCGAACTTCGGTCAGCTCACGGGCGCGACCGCCGTATCGATCAACGGTGCGAACGGCACGAAGTACGCCAGCCTGGTCTCCGCCGTGGCTGCGTCGTACAACGCCAACCAGGACGTCAGCGCGTTCCTCCTGGCTCCGGCTGCCACCCTGCTCCTGCTCGGTGAACTGGATGGAGACGGTCGCCCGCTCTTCACCCTGAGCCCGAACGCCGCAGGTCCGAACAGCATCGGTGCTCTCCTGGGTGCCCCGGTCCTGAAGTCCAAGCACGTCTACTACAACCCGGCTTCGGGTGCGGACGTCATCGGCTGGGCGGGACCGTTCGCGGACCGCTCCGTCTGGGGACAGACCGGTGCGATCGAGATCTCCATCTCGGACCAGGCGACCATCAACGATGGTGGCACGCAGCTCAACCTCTGGCAGCGCAACATGTCGGCGGCTCGCTGTGAGGTCGAACTAGGCTTCCAGCTCGTCGGTCCAGCCACCGAGTTCGCCAAGCTCACGGGCGCAACCACGGCGTAAGGCATCGAGGGAGTGGGCTTCACGGTCCACTCCCTCGCCTTGCCCTCCCCATCGAGCTGACGAAGGTAGGTATCCAAGATGGCGATCACGATGAGCGACATCGTCTACCGTCTGACCACCAAGAGTGGATCAGCCGGGGACACAACCGCGAGCACGGCTGCTGCGTCGCTTGGCAAGTACGCCTCCACAACCGTCTTCTCCGGCGGGCAGGGGTCCTTGTTCGATGACGTCTCCGGTGCCGAGAATGCCGCCTCCACGGTGGACTACCGCGCCTTCGCGGTCCTGAACAACCACGCCACGCTGACTCTCAAGGATGCTGTGGTGTACGTGAGCGCCGAGACCTCGGGTGGAACGAACGTCGCCATCGCCACGGACAACACGGCGGCATCCGCCAAGGGGTCCTCAGTGGCTCAGGGAACCTCGATCGCCACCGAGACTACGGCTCCTTCCGGAGTGTCTGCCTTCTCGACTCCGACTACCGCAGCAGCGGGGCTCTACATTGGAGACCTTGCTCCTGGACAGGTCAAGATCATCTGGGTGAAGCGCACAGCGACCAACTCAGCCGCACAATCTGACTCCGCCACCTTCACGGTGTCGGGTGACACCGAAGCGTAAGGAGCCCTCCGATGGCAGGCAGCATCAGCAACCTCCTGGAGGTTGACCTCCTGAAGGCGATGACAGGTCAGACGACCACGATCATCACCACGACCCCGCTCACGAACATCTACATGGCACTGATGTCCGGCACGTACACCGCCGGTACTGACTCGGTCGGCACCGAAGCGTCCGGCACGGGCTACTCTCGGGTCCAGACAGTGGGCAAGTGGGGGACTCCGGCTTCCGGAGCACCGTCCTCAGTGTCCAACTCGACCGCCATCACGTTCGGTCCCTTCGGCGGATCGATCTCCTCCGGTGCGGCATTGACGCACTTCGCTCTGTACGACGCCTCGTCCGGCGGTAACCTCCTGGGTGCCGGGGACCTCACGGTGACCTACTCGAACAACGGCAACACGGACTCGATCACGTTCGCCATCGGCACGCTGACCCTGACCGCTGAGTAACAGGCTTGATCGCCGCCCGAGAGGGTTGACTGCAAGGAGGTGGCTCCGTCATGAGCCGTCAGTTTCTGGACTGAGACAGTCTTCTGGGCTACAGCGGACGGTACTGCCGTCACGGCTACCCCCGCCGACACGATCATCTTCCCGAACGTCACGATCCCGGCGAATATGATGCAGGACGGACGAGTTCTCCGCATCCGTGCGATGGGGAAGTTCACGACCTCGGCGTCTCCGGGCACCATGACGTTCCGCCTGAAGTGGGGTGGAGCTTCCGGTACGGTGCTCTGCGCATCTGGAGCGATCATCACCGCCGCCTCTCTGACGAACGGTCTCTGGGACCTGAACCTTGTCGTGCAGACACGATCGAACGGCTCGTCCGGAACGATCATGGCGAACGGCACGGCGTCCATGTACCACACGACCGCTCCGACGATGGCTTCTTCCTCGGGTGCTTCGGCTGACTCCGCGATGACCGCAGGTGGTACTTCGGCTCCGGCTGCTGTGACTGTGGACCTCACGGCTGACACCGCTCTCTCACTGACCGCTTCCTGGTCCGTGGCGTCGCAGTCCCTCACCGGGCTGAACCTGGTGATCGAGGCAATGAACTGACGGAGGGGTCATGGGGATCTTGGACTCCATCGGGAGCCTCTTCGGTTCGGACTCTCTCCTGGGCGTGGTCGGGTGGACGAATCCCGGCAACGTCCGGGCACGAGACGACTCGTACTCGTCCGCCATCCTTCTCCTCGGGCAGCAGAGCAACTATCTGAAGGTTCAGGGCTTCGGCTTCACGATCCCGCTCGACGCGGTGATCACGGGCGTGAGGGTCGAGATCGAGCGCAACTCCACCCTCGGACTGTCCATCAAGGACGCCAGTGTCCGACTGTACAAGCAGGGAGTTCTCCTCGGAGATGACAAGGCGGACCTGGTCACGAACTGGGCAACCACGGACGCCAGCGCCTTCTACGGAAGCTCCACAGACAACTGGGGGTGGACCACCATGACGCCAAGCGACATGAACGACGCGGGCTTCGGAGTGGGGATCTCCGCCGTCGCTTCCCTGGCAGCCATCGCCAATGTGGACTACGTCAACGTCACGGTCTACTACACCGGCTCGAACACCTTCGGGAACACCGACCTCGGAGGCTCCTACCGTGCAGCGTCCGGGATCTCCGTAACAGGGCAGGTGTTCTGATGCCTCAGCAAGCGAACACCTACTTCGTGATGGAGAGCAGCGGTGTGCCGGACATCCTCCCGGCATATGGTCAGGGTGGCAAGACGTGGACCGACACGACGCAGGCTCAGCGCATCCGCCTCAACATCCTGGGGGACAAGGACGGCACAGCCTTCAACTCGGTGACCGTGAACGTCTCCTCGGGCTACACCGGCTCCATCCTCATCGCTCAGTTCGTCGGCGTGCAGGTCATCCGCCCGCGTAACTACACCGCAGGGTGCATCACCCGGTCGGTCATCTCCTGCTTCCAGTCAGCCTCCACCTTGAACGCCTCCGCCACCGGCTCCTCCTGGATGTCGAACGGTACCGGCGCTGCGAAGGTGCTGGACCTAACCTCCACCTACGCGGGCTCTGCTCTGGCGGTCACCACGCCTACGAACCGCTTCTTCATGGACACGAACTCCAACCTCGCCATCATGAAGGAGCCGGGCTATCTCTGCATCGAGGTAGGTATCCAGGTCGCGGCGTCCACCACGGCAGGCACGGTCACTTGCAAGTTCGGGACGACCAGCACCGTGATCGCCGTGGCGAACCAGACGGGCACCAACGACACGGGGATGCCCTTCTTCTACCTGTCCCCTGACGCGGTTACGCAGGACAACTTCAACATTATGCGCTACCGGGCAGAGGGCAACCTGTCAGCGAACATGGGGTTCTGACCATGCCACTCACGGGAGCACAGACACTCTGGCACTTGCCCGCCTACACCGAGGGCAACACCTCGGGCTTGACGCCACCCTGGTCCACCTCGTGGGCTACGACTGCCACGGGTACGCGGGTAAGCGTGATGCCTCGCAAGATCAACGAGGATCATCCCACGCCGATCACGTCGTACAACATCGCCACGACCGCAGCCGCCCAGACGTTCGCCATGATCCAGTTCATCTCCGAGCCCCTTGGCGTGGTCACCTTCGGGTCGATGACGACTCAGGGCGTCATGGGCGTGAACAACTCGGCAGGCTCCGGCGTCTTGGTCTACACCATCTACCTCTACCGTCCGAGCGATGGCTCCAAGGCGGGGATCTCCACGCCCGGCAACTCCAACACGCTGTCCACGATGGCAGGCACGATCACGACGACGTTCGCCACCCGCATCTTCTCCGTGGCAGCAGCGCAGATCGGTGGAGTGTCGGCGGTTGGGGACCGGATCGTATTCGAGGTGGGCTACCAGCAGACCACCACCGCCGTAGCCGGAGCTAACCTCACCACGGGCAACCCGGCGAACACCGCCGACTACGCACTGACCTCCGGACTGACGACGACCCTCAGCCCGTGGATGGCTCTGGGGCAAGACCTGTGGTATGGGAAGTCGATGAATGGAACGATGACTCCTCGCCCTTACCGTCCACACCCTTTCCAGCCCGGAGTAGCCCGTTAAGGAGGCGTAGATGTCTTTCCATCAGAATCGAAGCCTCCGCCTCAGTAACCCTCTGGCGAACCCCGGTCCTGCCACGGACAAGCCGGGATCTGGCTCCTCCGATCTCACCACAACCTGGTCCGCGACCCCTGTGCGTACGCGTGGGGCGTCAGGAAGCATGTCCCTGACCACGAGTGAGGGTAACTCGTCCTCGGTCCGTACACGGGCAACCACGGGCACGGCAAGCCTGACATCTACATGGACCTCCGGTACGACGGCGATCACTGGCAACCTGATGTCCACCTACGCTGGCACCGCAGAGGGATCAACCTCGGGGCAGAGCTGGGCAGGGCAAGGTGGACCGGGCTTCGGCGTGATTGTCTCCTCGGCGCAGGCACACTCAGGCTCCAACTCGTGGCTGGTCAGCAACACGGGCGGATCAGCGAACGGCTTCTCCACGCCTCGTAACTTCATGGCGGCTACCTCGGGAGTGAGCTACACGATCGGGGGATGGTTCTTCAACAACTCCGCCACCTCCCTGAGTGTCCAGTTCGACATCCACTGGCTGACCGCCGCTCAAGCGAACAACGGGGACACGAGCAACACCTTCTCGCTGCCCAACGACGGCGTGTGGCACTACTACTCCCAGACGGCGACAGCTCCGGCTTCGACGGCGTACATCGACGTCTACATGGGCAACGTGTCCTCCGGCAACACCTACTACTTCGATGACATCCAGGTCGGCGTCCTGGCTCCTGTGGCGGGCACGACGCGCTTCCGTTCGCCTTCCGGGCAGACCATGAGCCTGACGACCACCGAGGCGAACTCCTCGGCTGCACGCTCGCGTCTGGCTACAGCGACGGCAAGCCTCACGACCACCGAAGCGGCGACGGGATCTCGGTCTCGCAAGCCCTCGGGGACCATGAGCCTGACCACCACCGAAGCGAACTCGACCTCTACACGAAGTCGCACTGCTTCCGCCAGCATGAGTCTCACGACCACGGAGACGGCTTCAGGAGCACGATCCCGGTCCAGCTCTGGCTCTGTGTCCCTAACGACCTCCATCGCAGCCACAGCGGCGCGTATGAGGGGCGCAACGGCGTCTTCCTCGCTGACCACTACCCTCGCTGGCACGGATCGCCGCGTGCGTCTCGCTACGGCGTCCATGAGCCTGACCACCACCGAGGCAGCGAGCGGATCGAGATTGCGTAGTTCGACCGGCGGGAGTGTGTCACTGACGACCGGCAACACGGGCTCGGACAAGCGCTTCCGAATGGCATCCGCGTCTGCCTCGATGTACACGACAGCCGCCGCGAATGGTAAGCGTGACCGCTCGCCAACCGCAAGCCTGAGCCTGACCACAGGCAACTCTGCATCAGACCGCCGCTTCCGGAACGCCTCCGGTTCGGTGGCGATGACCACTGCCTGGACAGCAGCAGGCTATCAGCGGAACCGGTTTGCTTCCTCTTCGATGATGCTGACGACTGGTACCTCAGCCCTGGGTGCCCGCCTGCGGTCCGCCACAGGCTCGTACAGCCTCACGACGACGGCTTCCGGCACACCGTCCAAGGGTCTGAAGGTCATCTCCTCGGTGACTGCGAACTGGAACGTCCGTGCCACAGTAGCGACGACCGTGTCTCCTGCCTGGCAGGTGCGGACCTCAGTGACCGCCGACGTGTCTAACGGCTGGTACATCTTCCAGACCGTCAGCCAGAATCTCAACACATCCTGGACCGTCAATGCCTCGGTCTTCAGCTCCGTGTCTCCTGCCTGGCAGGTACGTTCGTTGGTACAGGCTAACGTTGAGGCAGACTGGCAGACGCGAGAGATCGTGGCGTCGAGCGCTGAAGCTGACTGGATGGTCCGGACAGGTGTGGCGTCCTCGGTTACAGCCAGTTACTTCGTGCGGAGCGTAGTAACGCGCAGTGTTGTACCCGCCTGGCAGGTCCGCTCCACGGTCGCTGCTTCACGGAGCACGGACTTCAACGTCCGAGCCCTGGTGTACAACAGCGTCCAGGCGAACTGGACGATCAACGGTCTGGGCAAGGTCATCTCTTCGGTCACGGCACAATGGCAGGACCGGAGCTATGTCTCGTCAGCGGTAGTCCCGTCGTGGAAGATCCTCCGCACGGTCACTCTGTCTTCCGTGACTCCCGCCTGGAAGATTCGCACTCCGGTCGCCTCCTCGGTGACTCCGGTGTGGAAGCTCCGTGTCCCGGTCTCCTCCGAGATCACACCGACGTGGAAGATCCTCACCAGCCTGTCCTCCTCGATCACTGCCGACTGGCTGATCGGGACACAGGTCTCCCGCAGCATCACAGCGGCGTGGTTCATCGACGGAGACACCTTCGAGGACGGGTACGTGGTCCTGCTCAACCAGGCAGGCGACCTGCTGGTGGTCGATGTCCAGAGTGACGCCTATGTGTCCCCGGATGCCGTTCTCGCGGACGTCCATGACGCCTTCTCGATGATGGAGGTCACCTAAGATGACCGTGAACAAGTACGTCTACCAAGGCGATGACGGTCAGACGATCACCGCCACACTGACCCACCTGGACGGCACCCCGATCAACCTGACGGACGCCTCTTCGGTGGACTTCGTCATGTCCGGTCCCTCCGGTGTACTGACTTCCCCGGCGCAGATCACCAGCCCGGCAACCGCAGGCGTCGTGAAGTACCCACTCACGGGAGACGACGTCGGCACGCCAGGCGACTACCAGTTCGTGTTCCAGGTCCACTACTCCGGTGGAACGG
>JAOYMO020048166.1:0-11801 GCA_025802455.2 Iodosphaeria phyllophila
GAGCTTTGGGCAAAGCTTGTATTTATATTGCCAGCTGAAGAGCTCATCGGAGCAAGAAATTCTTGTGGAAAAAAAACCATCTGGAAATAGGATGGGAATCCATTACTCGCAGAGCCCTCTTGCGGCGAAATTTACGGACCTGTTACCCCGTGGAGATTAGTAACTCGGACATCGGTTACCGATTCCCCACTCACTTGCTACGGGAAACAAGCTGAGGTACGTGACATTTGGGTGTGTTTCTCGCTTAAATCATTTGTATATCCGTTCTTTCGGTCACAGATTCAGTTTACTGCATTGGCGGCACTCGATCTTTGGCGGCACTTGGTCTTGGACGGAGGCCAGGCTGCGGATCTTCGTCGGCTTCTCCAAATCGCAAGTTGCAAACATTTTGTCGCCTTGGTCTTGCTAAGCAGGTCATAGATCAAATACGAGCAAAATGTCGGTTGCTTGCCGCAGGCTGCTTCGTTGCCAATGCCGTGATTGCTGCTCTAGAAAATGTATTGAAGGGGACGCGTTGCCCCACCCGGCCTACACAATAGGCTCGCACTTCAACTCAGCAGGTGAATTTGTGCGTAGATGCGAGAAATGATAGTATTTCCGGATTGGCGCAGGAGGAAAATGCATGGAAGCAGAGCACATTTAATACGAATGGTAACTGATATACGAACTGCCGACCCACGGACCGCCAAGTCTGCGGACTTCGCCGTAAGGAGGCTCCACGAGTTATACAAGATCTCAACTGGAGGAGTGTTTCGGCGAGGCAGATAACGGCATTTCCCCATGGGGACGTCGGAGAAAGGTCTGGCCTGTAAGCGCAGTCTTGTGTTGAACAACTGGAACGCGGTGAATTTTCTATTGTGATGTCTATAGCGAGAGCCTCAAATTCAGGATTTGGGAAAAGAGACTAAAGTTGCAGGGTGTGCGATAGCCGTGTAATCATACGACGTTAATGAATGGGGCAGTAAGACTCTCAGCATAACTTTATCTTTTTCATACAATATGAAGGGTATCCGCTAATCTCGAGCGCATGTCTACAATCCAGCGAGTAGCCTGTCTCCATCAGTGATTGGCGAACTCATGTCAGAGATGGTTCATCTGGATCGTCCCTTCAACATGTAGTGGATGGGTTTGGCCTGTTTGGAGTTTTGTCCTGAAACATGACTAATAGCCGACTTACACAGTACATACATACACCAGTATCAATATCCACCCATTCGTACCGATAGATGAATCTTACTTTTTTCCTTTCGGTAGATATGGTCAGCAGCCCTTCCAGTGGTGACGTTCAACGCAAAGAGATGTCTTGTTAAACCTGTGTTCTAGAAGAATTGCAGTTCTTGTTTGAGTTGAGTCGAGCCTTCGCAAGCTATCCGTGATATTAACAACGATAATTGCCTAATTTGTGCTCCAGCAGTAAGCGCGAACTCTTGAAGAATCGCAGTCAAAAAGTGCTTTTAATGGTTTCAGGATTCCTCCCCCAGTTGGAGTAGCCCTGATTTCATTCAAGCATACACCCCACATATCAACGCTCAGACGCTGTAACGATCTTCGGTAAGGTGCCCTTGTAAATCCATGCCATGGCCTAGAACACCTTGCATTTTCCTGCACAACTAATTGCCTTGCGATTGGCTGCATCGGATGCACGACCACAACACTAACCCACACCCCCACACGATTCTCCTTTCTGCAGAAGATTCTGCGTCAGCGCATGCACTCACGTCGCTGAGTTATCAACTTGGAAGGGTTTGCCGGTGGAAGACTACTGTACTATTCTTTGATCGCTGACGAAACCACAAGCCTTCTCAGTAGCATTTTTCAAGAATTCAACTGAGAATTGTTGTTGGGTGTATATCATGATAATGGTAACAACACTAACATGAGATACTGTATACCCACGGTAAGAGAAAGCTATAAAATAAAAAAAAGCTCGAGCGAGGTCACATCAAGAGAAGCCGAACATGGGGGCTAGCGTCTTGATCATATCGCTTGTGGAGATACCGGCAGTGCGCGGTCAGGCCGCAGCAATGTCAAGAAGTGCGGCTGATTCATGATCAAACAACTCCAACCCCGGAGATACTAAGTTAATGCGGACATACAGTCAAGCATGAAAACCTCAGCAATGGTGACCTCGCTTTACTATGGAAGCAAATCTCGACTTTGATTTGACTACTGCGTTGCTGATCCCCAGGGACATAAGCATATGAGCGACTAGCCTCCACACTTTCCCGCCAAGGCTGAGTGGATCATAGGTTCAGTGAATAGCAAAACACTTCATCATCTTCATTACTTCCTGTTGATGCAGTTCTTGATTCCTGCTCTCACCAACGTCACGCCTATCTGCGCCCGATGTGTCTCGGCATGGCAACATGCCGATGGATCTCGCCGGCTACGCAAGTGTCTCTGTGGCCATCATCCTCCTGATTTCCGTCGTCATCGGCTTGCGAGTATACGCCAAGCACCTCGTGCGACAGTCTCTTGATGCCAGCGATATACTCATCGTCATATCCGGGGTATGTTAATCAATATGCCTTGTTGACCTTTTCTCTCTTGAATATCCTTGGCGCGGCTGGACATAAAGTCTCTTTTTCAATATTCTCGATGTTGTATCATGATACCACCCTTGGACCTCTGGGCTGGGTTCATGGAACGCTTTTCGTCCTTACCCACTGACTGACTCATGCTTGCCAGTTAACATCAATTGCAATATGGATTTCCGTAATAGTGTTTCAATGTAAGGAGGATAGTCCTTGATCTGATGAAAGTGTCGTGGCTAACAAAATGACCGTCAGCCTTCGCCGGAAAGGTCAGTTACTTATCCCCAAGACTATCAACGACGGCGCAGTAAACCCCCTTCTCCAAGGTCGTATGGCGCGGCATCGGTTTTGTGCCCACACTACGATTATGGATCCAAACCTTGCTCTCCGACGACTTCAGTGTGAAATTACGCGATGTGGTCCTGGAATTGCCCGGAAAGAAGCGACTCGGCTGCAGACGGGGTGGATTGTGGGTTGTGGGTTGATTTACCACACCATATCTAACAAAAGCTCGCATCCAACAGGGTTCTCTGATCAATCTTCCATTATGGGGTGCCGCCTCATACACATGCAAAGTATCCATCATCTGCATGTTTTATAACATATTGCACACCCGCGCGTTAAGAATCGCCGCCAAAACCACCGCCGTTCTCGCAGTCCTCATTGCGGTAGCTGGGACTATCGCCTATCAAGCTACAAAACCGGAACTGTACTGGGAAGGACACCCATCGCATCAAGATTTGTTCAATTTCTATGTCATGGGTGTATACTGGAATGCCGCGTCGTTGGTTACGGACACCGTCATCTGGGCTTTGCCTATACCCAGCATCATAATTATGGACTGGACGTATTCGGAGAAGGCTTGGCTGCTTGTGGCTATGTCTATAGGATTTCTGTGAGTCTCGAGAGAGGCGCTCATCCGGAACATGGCATGGCGCTTGGTGTTCGGAATTCTGGCTCTATTTATTGTCTTGGTTCCGTGTTCTTTTATATGTTGTATTGCGCACTGACTGACCACTCACCGCCCAAACCTCCATGCTCGCCAGACCGAGCATTCTTGTGTTACTTCGATTAATCATCATCTTCGGCAACACGGGACTGAACCTTAAGGGGACGGAAACGGCAGGGCTATTGACCCTGATTGAGCCCCTATTCGGTATCATTGCGGCTTGCAGTTAGTAACCCCTTTCGCTTTGGCTCGATCTATCCCCTTCACACGAACAGTTCGTATGGCGCGCCCGCCTCAAACCTCCAGAAGGATTTCCCAGCTTCCAAACTCTAGCCTCTCGGAGAAAAGATGGCGCATTCCACTCTAACAAATCTAAATCATAGTCCCACGTTGCTATGCTGTCCTCCTTTTATGGCAGCAACGAAAGAAAGCCACCACATCTTCCGACGTCGACACGACCACGGACCAGACGAAGATGGACGCAGAGGCAGGCTGCCCTCGAAATACTTCGAGCCAGGGGAGCCACATCCAAGAACCACCCCCGATAGGATCCAGCCGAACCACGCTTGGGTATTTCAGGAGGGCGGCGCCAGTAAGAGACTCTTATGTCGAGTTGTCGGGTCGGAGCGAGGCAGTGAAAAATGGGACGACATTCCGGTACGAAACGCCAGCGGAGCTTGCGATGATTCGATGAGGTAATGGGCTGCGTTTCTATACACGCAGCCTTTTCCCTAGCTATTCTCGGTAGTTAGAGGAGGTGGGAAAGGAATAAAAAAAAATGAGCGAATCGAAATACCAGTCATGATCTCGTCGTTACTTCCTTCTTTGTAGCTCCGTCAGAGTGATAAGTACGGGCGCTGGTCCGCTGCAAGGGACCTAATGTCTGGAGGTCGTCAGCATTTTCTCCACCGGCCGACAGCGAAATGAGCTTTACTATGCAAGCCATAGGTCCGACGCTTTGTGAGGCGAACTCCAGAAGGACGAAAAGGGACGGTGGCTCTCTCGTCTGTACTTGCGAGCGCTATCTGTGCTTCTGACCGCGGAACTGACGGATTTCTTTATCCACGCTAGCATTTCCCTTGCCGCGAAGACTTTCACGCCACCCAGTCGCTCGGGCTGTGGTTTTATGCAACATCGGAGATATCTCCTTGAGCGCCACGCAACGACGCGTATGCGAAAGTACGGTGGGTTTCTGGTGAATGCCGTTGCGTGGCATTCAAGGGGGTAGAAAATGCTCTGCGCACATAGTCGAACAAGTGGTCGGGATATGTTTTGTTATTTTGTCTGATGCCAGCACTTGGAAGGATCTAATGTATCATACACTTGATCGTACATTGTTAATGTTGGATACTATGAGTTACTCTCAGCTGAAACGAAAACCGACGAGAGCACGATATCTTTAGATGCTGGCCCTAAACTATAACATCAGAACCCCTTTTATATCCTCGTGCAAAGCACCAATGTTCAAAACAACTTGACATTTATGCCTTCATGATGCCATCTCAATTTCATTAGTCCTTACAGCAAGCTAAGTATTCACAGTAACTTTCATGGGTGGACCATCAATCAGCTCAGCCCATAAAGATCCACCTTCGTTATGAGTGATCAAGCAATGACTCTGAAGATATTTGTAAGAATTCGCAGCCCAATATATCAAAACTTAAATACCTAATAACAGCTCGTGGGGTAAATTTGACCTCCAAGCAACGACAGTCCAAATCCGCCGTAAGCCAGGTTACGGCTGTCACCGCAAAACCCACTTTTCGTGGGGCAAGTTATTCTGGGAGTTGCTTCTGACTCAAGTCGCGGGAAGCACGAATCGTCGTTGGCCTTTGATACCGTTAATACCCCATTCGCTTCGACATCTTTCAACATTCTTGCTTGATAAAAATAAACAATTCCAAAAAGCTAGATTCATTGCGCCACGAACCTTTTATGTCTGGGGATTCTGTAGACTTGGTGGAACGTGACCAATGTAATTGCCGTGTTTACTATACGGGGAATACTCTGGTGTTTCAGACAGAAGAGAATTGGAAGCGCAGCCCGCCTCTCCAGGCTTGCGCAGTCTTTAATTAAAATTGACCACCTCCGCGTAATGCCAAGTCCCCCGAGATCGTGCTGTAGTAATGGACTGTTTCTGATAGGCTGCGCAATCGTGGAAAAGTTGTGGGTTCCGCCCATTATGCTTGCCATCCCGACGATATCTCAAGTTATGACGTGCTCCGTAACCTGCAGGGCAGAACAAACTGGCGGAAAGTGCATGAGAAGAACCACGCTTCGGTGCCTCGCGATGGCTGGGCCCGTAGGGAAGGCCTCCTGCACAGTCGGTACAGGAGTGATATGTTTGGCAATGTAAATTGGTGAACCCCTATCTATAGACGCGTACCCACGATGATGGGCCAAGACTCGCCCACAGGGCTGAGAAAAACAGCTTGCGTGTTGTCCAAGGGGATCAAAGATATATAAAGGATGAGCCATCATACCCAGTGGTTCATGTCAACAAGTAGGAGCAAGATCAGTTTTGCACGGTGCTCATAACCATCTTTGCTCATCCCATCACTCTCTCACAGGTACACGTCGATCGCTCTTTTTATCACTGACTATTTCACATCATATTTACTTTTCGCAATATATCATATCACATCAGCAACATAACCCGAAATCATGCGTTTCGCACAAGCCATCAGTACCGGCCTGACCGTTCTGGCAGGACTTACGGCTGCCCATCCAGGACATAGCATCAACCAGGAGCTCGTCGAGCGTAGGGAGTACCTTGCGAACGCTAAGCGTACAGACTTGAGTCACTGTCGGTCGAAGCTCAAGGCTCGCGGTATTGAACGGCGAAACGCGGCACGGCGGGCTGCCACAGTCGACAAAGCCAGGGAGAAGCGTAAGTAGACGAAGACTTGGTAATATTTCGAGAGACCAGTGGCAAGACTAACTGAGTCTACAGGCAGCTTGAAGAAGCGTGACCTCGATAGTGTTCTGGCCACTAACCACAATCAGACGGATTTGCACTACACAGCAAACACGGATCCATCAACGTTATTTGCGGGCAATAACAGCTGCATCTTGACTCCCGAAGTCACGCAAGGCCCTTACTACGTCGGCGGCGAATACATCCGCAAGAACATCATCGATGATCAGGAGGGTGTCGACACGATCCTTGACTATCAAGTGATTGATGTCGACACTTGTGACCCGGTCCCCAACGTCTACCTGGAGATGTGGCACTGCAACTCAACTGGCGTTTACTCTGGCGTTGTTGCCAGCGGCAACGGTGATGATACAGACGAGACCAACATCGACAAGACGTTCCTTCGTGGCATTCAGCAGACCAGCAGCGACGGCGTAGCCCAGTTCGAGACCCTCTTCCCCGGCTTTTACACGTCCCGTGCCACCCACATCCACATCCTCATACACACCAATGTCACAGTTTACCCGAACGGTACCCTGGGCAACGCCGTCAGCGCAAGTCACGTCGGCCAGGGCTTCTTCGACCAAGATCTCATCGCTGCCGTCAATGAAGTCGCGCCCTACAGCACTAATACGCAGGACTTCACTGAGAACTCTGATGACGGCATCCTGAGTGAAGAAGTCGCAACTGATGGCGTCGATCCTGTTTTCGAATACACATACCTCGGCGACACCGTTGCCGATGGTCTATTTGCTTGGCTGGCTTTCGGCATCAATACAACAGAGAGCTCGTCCGTTACGCCCGCATCGTTTTATTATGCAGAAGGGGGGGGTGTCAAATGACGCCTCGCCGTCGTTGAACTCGACGAGCTCATAGTGTGCGACCTAAGCTGAGAAAGTTGTGGCAAGACGTTGATGGGAATCGAAGCCTGCTATTCGGGGCTGCTCTATCACATTAGTTTCTTGTCCGAAGGATACCATGGCATCAAATGCGGTGAGCCAAATGCGGTGAGCCAAATGTTTGTGGTGTACTATAGCAAGGCGCGATCCGCTTGTTGTATGTAGTCATACAATGTAAATACTTGTTCCCTCGTTGTAGCTAGAACCAAATTCCGAATCAGCATGAGCTTCGTTGAAAAACATGATGCTACTGTACTTCGTAGTATCAGTAATTACTGCGACATCGGCATGGATGGCAGCACTCGCTCCTGGCATAGGCGTGAAATATTCTTTGATCTTGTGGCTTTATGAACACGTACAGGCTTCATCTCTGCGAAAGTGGAGTCCTGGAAAGCACCTTTCGGCACCTTCGAGATCCATTGTTTTGGTGGATCCAACTGCGGGGATGAGCGTGCCTGACGCTTACTAAGCCAGCCGTAGATAGAGGGAGGCATGCTTTGGTGTGCCCACCGAAGCATGCTGGATCATAACATCAGATAGATAATCAACGAGTTGCCGCAATAAGCATTTTTCGATCTATTCGTTACGTCTAGGCAGACACAGCCCAGCCAACAGTTTTGGGTAATTACTGTGCCCTCATACATACATGCGAAAGTATGCACACAGCGGAGCATCAAAAGCGCTTTCCGGCCGGGCCGGTCGGCGCAATGATTTTTTTTATACGGATCAATGGATTCTTGAAGGATCCATGAGTTACTGAATTGCGGTCTTGCTTCATCTGTTGGTGCAAACGCGTTCTATTCACCATTGCCCTGTCCTGCACGTCAAGAAAAATCCACTGCTCAAGTCGCAAAAGAGTTTTTGGTGCCCAGCTCTATATAGATTTCGGGAGCTACGATTAGATTATCCATCGCCAGTAGAGAATAATTGCCAAGACAAAACGTCAGTATCCAAGACTCATGGTGACGGGCTGTTAACCGTTTGCTACCAGCATGGTCCCCTCTAACCCTTCATCCTGATGTGGAGATGGCGTGCGCCGGCCCCCACAAGAAATTGATAAATATCATGTCTGTTTCCCTACCTTCAGAGAGGATTGATACTCTTGAACGAAAATAGTCATTGTTTGCTTGAACTGTTCCACGGAACGTAACACGGCATCGATATCGTATCTCAAGTCTCCGGATCATGGATCCACAAAGGTGTAGAAGGATACACTACAGTAGACGCACTTTCGCAGAGATAGAAGTACTTGCAGCGATCCAACGCGCTCAACTAGCAAACCCCGTGGCTTACCCACCAGGGGCTATGTCATGTAACGTATAGTGTATTTGGGCAAACATGGCTGGAACAGACATTCATCGAGGTCTCGGACATACTGTGAATACCTCTCATACATTCAGCATACTGTGTACTCATTCTGGCCAAAACATCCGCATACGCATTTTTGTTGACCAAGGTTTGGGTGCTTTCTATCCAACCAGTAACCAGCATAGAAAGTGCCACTTCTCTACCTCATAGCATTTATGAAAGAATTCAAGACACAATGTCCACAGTACGCTCCCGGTGTCGGTACTTGCGGGTCTTGCTGCGGTTTTCGCTCTATCATCCTTAACCTGTGATGGGCTGGCCTCGTCGGGGGCAGTCACGCTGGGAGCGATTTCACGAACAAATGCGATGCTGTATCGCGTTAGGTCCTACTGTGTGTAATGCATATGTTAGATTGTGGATCACAGAACCCCTCATTTTGCGGCATTCATTGCACATAAATACCACCCACCAGAATAGCCAGATAGTCCTCTTTTCTCCACTTTACAATGCACATCTGATCTACTCTTTTGCGCCTTCGCAGATATAGTAAGACTTGCTCGCAGAATAGGTCCCAGCGTGACCTTTCCCGTGACGAGCCACCTGTTTCAGGTCCCCAGTAGACCGGGTACGAGCCATGAGATGGGAACTGAGGATCTAAGTCTACGCAGTACTGTAGAATGCGAGCCAAATCTTGCAAATCTGCAACAACAATCGCATTTCAACCCTTCTGGATAAGTTATCACATCGTCGCCTGTATTTTGGACGCTTTGATCGTGGAGTTGACAACGTTATCATAACGTCGGGTGCTTGTGTATTCATCATGCCTATCATTAGTCAGATATTTTGGTCTTTTTGGTGAGGAAGTAACTAATCTCGACTTCATGTAACTTACCGGAGTTAATGAGATTATGATCTGCGTGACCGAAGCCCCAAGTGGGTGATACAGACATCTGTCTTGTGATCTTTCCTACTGGCGAGCGAAGACTCACACTTTGATTGCCCGTACTGTATTAATTGGTAGGGCTTTTGGGATCCACGGGTGTCCTCTTGACTGCGGGGCCAGCTTTGTTCCACCATAATTTGATACCAAAAATTTGCGGAGTGCAGCCAGCCCACATTCGAGTGGATAACTCACCCTGATGTCGCCTCGTTGCATGAGCCCGGTCGGCTGCAAGCGAGCAAGTTCACCCCTTGTCACAGTACTTCATTTTAACGACGCTCCTTTTCACAGTGGCATTTTCCAGTGTTGATGGGTCTGTCGGATATTTCTTACTGTACCCTAGTTGGTTAGGACGACAGCTATTATAGACGGGCGGAAAGAAAAATCAAAGTCGGACAGGTCACGAACAAAATACTTACAACGGAGACCTGCCCGACTTTACTGTAGTAATTCTTTTCCACCCGTTAGACATAATTTATTGCATGTCCTTTGCTGTGAGTCCGCTGTGCCACTTGCTCACATCTCACATTGGGGCTCCTCAGTGCGGAGAGTCGAGTGGTAAGACCAGGCACGAGTAAAGCAAGGGATCATGGTAGGTCATTTGTGATCCCAATTCTCAATGTGTGCAGTTTATCCATCGGTATTTGTTGAGGTATCATGGCTTCTCAACGCCTACCATTTTGATGCCTGGCAGGGACGATGCCACCCTGGGTCCTGCGTGTGGTCTATGATGACCCTCCTGTTGAAATTTCCCAGTCGTCCGTCCATGCCACAGACATTACATCGATCACCTAGAGGCTCCACCGAAAAGTGCCTGCGCCCTCGAGAAGTCGAATCCTTAGGGGTGGGCAGCAGACCACAATATGATCTACGAGAAATTAGACCGTACTCTACCATACGGGTAAGGATACAAAGAAGTGAGAAGAGGCACGCATCAGTCAGCAATCGTTCCTCATGGTAGCATGTCGCTGTCCTCTGCTGCATAAAAATTGTGCTATGGATCTGCCGCTTGCTGACAAGAGTTTTTATCTGCCTTCTACGTATCATTAATTCTTCTGTGTCCGCAAGCGAGTTCCTCCTGCTGCGTTTGAGATGCGCCAGATCCTCATATGACGTTCATTTGTACCAGACCTGCACGTGGTAGCTATTCCTTTACAGTGGATTCTTCGCCAGAACGCGAAATCTCCCCCTCGTCCTTCGACTTCTGTAGGCTCAGTGACTTCCTCGATAGGCTTAGTTTTTCGCTTGATCCCAAGTGGGATCAAGTGAGTGGAGCAGGGCAGGCTGTTGCGTCCTACTTGGCTGACGTTTTGGCAGGGAATAGATTGTACATGGCAGCTGCCGAATTGCTGTAATGCTTCAGATGATGCATCGATTTTCCCTTGGGGCGCGTGCACCATTTCTGCTATGTGAATCCTAGAACCCCGTATTTTGTGGGATTTATTGCATATAAATATCGCCCACTAGAATAGCCAGATAGCCTTTGATTCATGTTCTTCAGTTTACATCTAATCTATCTATCATGGGCCTAATACGATAGCAACGTCTTTATTGGGTGGAATCGCTCCCAGTGTGACCGTTCCCACCCGAAGCCAGCCTATCCCAGGTCCCGAGTAGCAGAAGCGAAAGCCACAGCTGTACGACTCAAGGGCCTTCCCGTACCGGCAGGTATCATCTTAAATGCGAAATGATCGCGTTCCACCAGATTCCGCATCAAAATCATGCAGAGCGCGGCTATCAGGAGGCTGAGGTGAAGGAGCAGGCGGAAATATTTTAAAGGCTAGGCAAGTCAGCGCGTATGAATCTTGCTGAAACCTGTCAGACTTTCAAAATTTTCCGCCTAGGGGGATACCGCCAAATTGCAGGGGGGCTCATTGGACTACTTCGACTAGCTGTTGCTGTAGGCATATCTTCTCGAAACTCCAGAGTACCATGTGCTTTGTAGCTCAGAGGTTTTGACCAAACGAATGGTTTGGTCTCTGGATGATACCTAGAAGCTGACTCAAATGAAAGCAGCCCTACTCTATCTAGCGGTTTCTTTTGTCTTTCACGCTTGTTTTGATGTTACTGGACCTCCTCCCGGCTCAAGATCATTATCCATAGCCGAAAGGGCTGTTTCTCGTCGCGCTCGTCGTGCTATTCTGAATCTTTTACGCCGCACCACCACATTATATTGTCCATGCAGAATTCTTCGTCCCTTTACTTCCCACGATATTGCCCGATTACACACTTTTTGAGCCCGTTGGGTCGGTGA